>JABUQX010063669.1:0-37735 GCA_015478945.1 Trachelipus rathkii | reverse complement strand
CCTTCCCCATAGCCGTCCAAACGCACTCCTTTTTATTTTTCCAAAAGTAAACAGTTTTTATTATACAAATTTTCAATAAATTTAAAAAAGCTTACATTTAATGGATTGCGTGAATAACGTTTCCACGTGACACAAAAGTCTAAATGGAATTAGGATAACTTTTTTCTTTCAAGCATCTGAATTTTTTGATTTATAGCGTCTTCTTCTGTTAAAGCTTCAGTTTAACATCTTTCTCTGCTCTGCAAGTTTATTGATCTGTATGGTTTCTTTTTTCAACCCTTTTATTCTCTTCTTCTTTTTGTTTCTGTTTTGACTCTTTGAGATGTTCTTCATATTTCCTATGGGCAGCTTTTACATTTGTCAACATTTTGAGTGAATAGAACTTTATGAATACTTTCATGAGATCTATAGCAATTGTGCACTTTCTTTGAGAAATCAGACATGTTATTTTAGATTCTCCACTAAAATTGCTTAACTTTATAGAAAACCCTCCTTCCACTGTGCATTTCCCATTGCAAAAATATCAGTCCTAATTAATAATTGCCACAATTCCACAGTAACATGATTCCCAGGTACTTATAGAGGAAAAACTAATTCAAGCTCCTTAGAAAGACAATCCCACCCATCAAAAATATTTTGAATTTTAAGTTCAATATAGGATGAGCTTCACTGCAAAGTAGATTGTATTGTGCTTTTGCTTTCTAGAAAAAGAGGGACCAAGTCCATGGTTAATCAAACATATTTACATTTATTCGCCCCATTTAAAAATTTTATGCCTACCATACTATCTTCGAAACATTAATTTAAAATGTTTCCGCCCATATATCTGCAACGAGGTTAAAGACATTTTTATTATCCACCACCTGAATGCCCATAGTATTCAGGATCTTGTAACTATCATCTTTAATGCAAAAAAGATGAAACTGATTGATAAAACTGGTTTATTGGTTAGTTAATAGAACACTCAGGTCATTTACAATCGGTTGAGTATGATTAGAAGTGGCATAATTTTCAGTGCACACTTTTTCACTAATATTTGTATTATCTAGAACCCACATAACGAAAGAGTGTTCACATGGATTGGTTGTCCTGCCTAAGTTTTGATTAATTCAAAGGTTTCCCCTCTTGAATGTGAAACTTCAGCTTGGCATCCCATTAGATAGATCAAAGTTCTTTTACATACTTTACAGTATGCCTGAACTATCAGCTCCTTTACCAACAACCTCATAAACTGTGGTTCAGTTTGACGTCAGAACCACTGGTCATTAAATTAGACTTTTTTGTTTGAAGTATCATCTTTGACAAATAATAAAACCCTTCAACTGCCCCCACCAAAAATCCCAAAACACTTCCGTCAAGACCTAAAAATAATACCTTCAAAAAGTATAAAATCCCTAAAAAGAAAAAGATATAAAACAGATTAAAATCATAAGTCATACAGTCTAAAGCACACACTTCCATATACCAATCACCTTCAATCGAAAGTATTGAACTTGGAACAACCTCTACAAACAGAATAGGAAGAATAGTAGTTAAATAGTGAACTAAAAACAGAAAGGAACAGGATAGAAGTAGACTTTATGGAAATGTCATGCCTCGCCCCATCCTTCTTCATTCACTTTATCAAATAATCTCCACTATTCCACAATATACAGTAAGGAAAAAAAAAAACAAAAAATATGCAACTTGGTCATGGATCATTCTTATATGTTTTGAATTTTTAAAATTTCCCTGACTTTTTGGAATTTCCCTGACTCAGCATATCTTAAAACGTTTCACTGACTTTCCCTGACCAATTTTATTTTCCCTGACTTTCTCCTGATTTTCCAGAAAGTGTGAACCCCTATATAGTTATTTATATATATATATATATATTATCTATATATATATATATATATATATATAGATATATATATAATATATATAATATATATATATAATTATATATATAATATATATATATATATACCGTATATATATATATATATATATATATTATTATATAGTATAATATATATATATGATATATATAGATATATATAAATATCATATAAGTATATATAATATATATATATATATATTACTATATATATACTATATAAACTATATATATACCTATATAATGCGCAGCATATCATCTCTACAATCTGGGGATTAGGAGGAAGAGGAAGATTTTGTAAATATAATTACTACTATATATACTAATATAATACTCACTATAGTAGATAATAAATAATAACATACATATATCAATATACATACATATCACTATATTAATATATATATATATATATAGTATCATTAAGTATTATATATTATATATCGTTATGAAGTTTGGGGTGTTTGGAACTGGCACATTGTAGCGGCTTATAGTTCGGAGGATGACTGATCATAATGTGGCAGCCAAACTTCCACAAGAACTCATAGAGACTTGACTTAAAATTCAGTTAAACAAGAGAAAACCCCAACATGTCCCCAACTATACAAACCCAATTACCAAACACTTAGCAGCTTTATAGCAACATCTTACATCTGCGTGAGTGATACTTGATAACAAAACAGTAAATAAAAGGAGCGCTGCAATTCAGTTGCCTTTGTAAATATGGCGTCGATCGAAGTGGAAGCAACGCTTTACTGAGTGCTGACAAAAATGCTTAAACTAGTATTAATATAACATAGCATGTCGGGTTACCATCCTATGATTTCACACATTGCGGTGCCCTGCATATAGTCACGATGACCTTGGGCACATAGCAATAATATGATATATATATATATATATATATATAATTATAGATAGATATATATAAATTATATAGAGTATATATAATATATATATATATAATAAATATATCAATAAGTTGTGAAAAAAATGGTTTTTTTTATGGTTTTCTTAAAAAAACCATGGTTTTTCTATTTAAAAACAAAATGTTTTTTTTTAAGAGGTGGGGACCTCTTTTTAAGTATATTAAAGATGTTTTAAATTACACAGTAGTACCAATACCCCTTCTACGCCATAAATAATTGAATATTCAATACCAGATTTACTATTTAATATATATATATATAATATCATAGATACCATATATATATATATATATATAGTATATACTATATATAACACCTAATATATAATATAATATTACTAGTATATACTACTATACTATATATTAATAGGGTTGGGAATTAAAAAAAAAAAACTGTTCATTTTTTTTTTTTTTAAACACGTTTTTTTTTAAAACAAAAAGAAAAATATTCAAAATTTGTTTTTTGTTTTTATTAAATACTATCTTTTCAATGATAATACAAGTCTTTTTAGGGTATTTAGCATAAAAATACAGTAAATACAATATGTTAAAAGAGGATAATACTATATAAAAGTAGAGATTCAAGTACTTCGTAATAAACGTGAATATTACCGTGCTCTAGCGACGCACTATAGATTATTTACATTACACATGAATCGTATTATTAATATATTCCATTATTATTATTAGTATATTCATATTAAGTAATACTATACCTAGTATATATCATATAATATATACATTACTATCATATATATATACTATATTAATATAATACATAGCTAACTATATAATTATTACTATTACATACTAGTATATAACTACTATATAATATATATATATATATATATATAATAGATATATATTATATTCATACTATATATATACCTATATAGCTTAGCTATATATATATATATATTATACTATATATATATATATAATACGATAATAATATATAATATATAACTCCCTCAGAACTAATATAAAGCTATGCCTTCCCCCGCATGGTTCCCAGCATTATCACAATCCAACTTAAATAAATTGGCACCAGCTATTACACAAAACCACCCCCTCGAGGAATAATCACTGGCCATGAAACTTAAACAACTTCCAATCCCAGCATTACAGTGATGAGACACCACATCCTCCCATCCCTACCCACTGTGACATCCAGGCTAGGAGCACAAATGGTTTAAAACAAAAACACTCAATTACAACCGCACTCACAAACATCATCCAAATATTCTCTCCAATCCCCCTCGACAAACACTAAAATCCCCCCCTTCCTCCCCTGCACAATTTTTATAATGACATCTACAACAACATTCCTCCCCCACCCCAAATAGGTCTTGGCTCTCTCACAAACCCCCCCAAATTAACTAAACACATATCTACAAAATCGCCCAATAACAATCTACAAAACACCCCATCCCCAAACATTCCCCTACCAGAAGAATCACGTCCAGAAAGAAACCAAATGAACCCTCGCCCGGTGCCAGATCACGCGCCACCACCAAATCTCTATGCAATATAAAGTCCAGATCAAACTGAACAACGTATATCCCCCAACTGCACTAGATGTCGTATATATCCCGGGACACAATGGAGCACTTCCTCGGAGCGTGCCAAGCCGCCCTCGACGCTCCTTGCTACCACCTTTGCGTGTTACTCTCTAAATTCTTGACCTGTGCGAACTGCCCAGAGTAATGCGCCGGCTTTCTGAGAGGCGCTGTGGCCCCTACCAATCACAGGTGGGCCCGAGGGGCAGAAATGTGTACTACTATATAATATATATACTATATATATATTAATACTAATACTAATAATAGTATACTAATATATATAAATATATAAATACTCATATATATATATTATATATATAGTATATACTATATATATATATATTATATCATGATTTATGCCGTTATTCCGCCCTAGAAACAATATGGGGAGACTTGCGCTAACGGTGGCGCTGACCATATCCAAAGCATTTGACCGAGTATGCCACGCGTCACTCACTGCTCTCCCAGCTCCCTTCCTTTGGGTTTGCTCATTCTCTTTGCTTACTTATGTCTAGTTTTCTCTCAAAATCGCTCATTATCGCTGTTGTGACAGGCGGCCGACTGCTTCTCTCCTTCTGTTAATGTGTGGTCTATCAAGCGTTCCTGCTTATCTCCCGCCGCATACCCCAACCCCCACCCCCCCATCCCCCATTTACCTTTATTTCTTACGTTTTCATAACGATTCTTCTTCCACACTGCACATCTAACTCTAATCCACTCATATTGCCGATGACTCGGACCCTTCATTCTTCAACTCATTCACTTCTTGCTCCCTCTTTAACTTCTTAGAACTCGCCTTCTTGCGCCTAATCTTTCCGATTCTATTCTCGCTGATCTGGGCAGAATTTCCGGGTGGGGCGTCTCAACCTTGTGCAATTTAATTCTTTAAAAACTCAACTTCTCACCAAATCTTCCCTTCTCGAAAACCACCCTCACAACTTCCTATCATCTTTTCGACGTTCTGCGTCTCTCCTTTCGACAACTATAAACACCCTTGCCTCACACGTAAAAACAAAAAAATGTCCTTGGAAACCTACATCACAAACCAGCTTGGCTAGGCGGCCTCAAGGGAAACTGCGGCGGTTCTGTTTAGACTGCAAGCACTTTTTTCACCTCTTCTCCAGTTGCCTTCAGCCTATACAAAGCCTCATTCGCCCTGTATGAGTACTGCCTCTCATAGCTGGGTGAGGTCTGGTTTCACCCGGGCTTTGCACAGGGTCGAGTCAAAGGCCAAAAAGACTTATAAATTTCCGTACTTTCCACTTCACTTGACCCTCTATCGTTTGCGAGCGCGATGTTGGTGCTTCTATCTCTCTTTTCTATTAGGTACCCGCACGCAGGTGCTCTGAGGGAACTTGTTTCACCGCGTACCGCCACCTTTACGACGCCTCGTAGCACAGGGCGCATGTGTCCTCTGCAAGATGTTTTTTTGTGCGATATTGCGCAACCCAGGTAGTTCACTGCGGTGCTCCTCTTCTCACAGCCCCAGCTTTCTCACTCTCGCCATCGCTGCTTGTGGAATTCTCTTCCATCTCTGTGTTTCCTGCTGATTTAATCTTCCCCACTTCAAAGCCTGCGTCTGTACTCATCTGCGTTAATGTGCGTTAGTTGTGTACTTCTGAGGCGTTTCCTGCAACACACCCTCCTTTGCAATAGGGCGCTTCCCCCGTGATGTGGTGGTGACAACTGCTAAATAGTAGTATACTATCAATTATCACATATATACGATCCTAGTATGGTTATACATATAATACTATATATATATAATATATAATATAGTATAATATAATATATAATTCACTATACTAATATATATATATTATACGATTTAAATATATAGTTAATGTGGTGTGAATCTGAAGAGTTTAGGAAATTGGTAGAGAGATTTGGTCAGGTGTGAAAAAGGAGGCGTTTGAAAGTAAACGTAGCATAAGAGTAAGGTTATGGTTTGATTAGGACAGATTCTCGGGTGTGCAAGTTATGCTAGCATAGGAGCAGCAGCTGCAACAAGTGATTGAGCTTTAGTATATTAGGAATATATATGATTGGACGAAAACGGAACGGATGATAGCCGAAGATGTAGTAAGGAAAGTCGTGAGATTGCAGGGCGAAGGTGGATGTGCAATTAAATGCTTGCGTGGATGTAAGAGACTAAGTGTCTTGAGTGCGCTAAGGGTCTTACTGTGAGCGGTACTTTAGTTACTGGTGAATTATATGAGTATGATATTATGGTTCCCTCGAAAATAAGAGACATAGATCGAAAGTACAATGTTGTTGCAGATAGACAATCTTAGCGCGTCATTTTACGGTGTGAAGAAGGAATTGACTACAATCGAGGTGATGAACGTATTACAGAGTGATATAGGTGTGAAAAAAAAAAGAATTAAATGAACAGTTAAATGAAAGTACATGAGATGGTTTGGTCATGTGGAAAGCACTGGAATTGACTAGCTGCAGTTGATTAAGCCAACATGTTAGTGCCGATGAGTGCGTAGTTGGGCAGCCTCTCGATTCAAATGGAGACCGAAGAAAATGGATGATCAGCAAAAGAAGTGTCTGCGAGAATGAAATGTGAGTTTGGCAGGGGGCGAGAAGAAAGGTGCATAATAGGAGTGAGATGGCAGGGTTTATTGTGACGTGTATGTGCTGGTGGTCCACCTGGGCCAAAGGATGACCCCTACACGAGAGGCCATAGTGAGGGTCCGTCGTCGTCCGTAAAGCTCTAGGGTCGATTTTCTGACTGCGCGAGTTCTCACTAATATTTCAACTTTCTCAGCTACTTTTCTGTTTCCGGTGCATTGTTTACGCACCTTATCCCCAGTCTGGGGAAAGAAGAAAAATTGAGTTGATATATATATATATATTATATATATATAATATATATATATTAATATATATATTATATATATATATATACAACTATATATACAAATATATATCACACAAATATATATATTTATATCATAATTATAATTTTACTTAGAATATATATATAAGGAAATAATATTTTCAATACGTAGAAAAATGATAAAAAGAAAATAAAAAATATTGGCAAATTAAAAATACCAAAAGTACTTGGCAATATCAAGCACAATACCAAGTCAGAAGCTCAAGTACAAGTCAAGTACACTGGTTTTAGCAAAGTACAAGTACTAAGTAACTCCAAAAAAAATGTACTTAAAGTCCAAGTACAAGTACAAGAACTATGTACTTGAACCAAGCCTGATATATATATATATATATATATATAATAGTAATATATATATAATATATATATATATATAGTATATATATATATAAAATATATATATATATATATATATATATATATATATATATATATATAGTATATATATAATAATATATTGTAATATAATTCCCAATCTGGGGATAGGAGAAGATGTTAATATATATTATATATATATATATAATATACTATATTATTATATATAATATATTATATAAGTGTTTATCTATATTATGTTTCTATATTTATATCTATTTAATATCTGTAAATCTGTGCTTATCTAATTTTAGTTTGTCGTCTTTCTATACGCTGTTTCTTCTCTTGCAGAATTACAACGCTGGGTTTTTACAATGACCCTTTTTACTAGATTGCAGGTTATAAAATAGGATGGAGAATTTGTGGAGGAAATCTTTTCTATCGTCTTAAGAATTACCAACAAGAACATCAATGGAGAAAATGGAAGAAATGGGTCTCAATAACACTCAAGTTATTTTATAAATTTACTTCAAGAACTTATATCATATAAAAATGTAATATATATATATATATATATCCTTTTTTTTTTCAATAAAAATATTTGTCAGCTTATAATCAATTTCAATTTCCTCATAAATAAATAAGTGTCATAACTTTCATTGTCATATCCTTAAATTATAAATTTATACATATAATCTTCAATGTGAATAATAATAATCAGAATGTATAATCTTGTAGAACAAATTACAAAGTTGAGAGAAAAATATTAACAGAACGAGAGCATTGAGGAGGGAGTCAAAATGGTTTCAATACACACTTTACCTGTATGCTTGATATAGTTCAGACATAAATAAATATTGAAACAGCAATATTTATGGAACGTATTTCTTTATAAAATATATTCTTCACCGGAAGTTAAAATAATACTCTGTCAGATCATTTACGAAAATCACTTGGTAATTAACAAATCACAGTTTATCAAATAATAGAATAATTAAGCGCTCTTGCGTAAGAAGAAATATTATTATATATTTTATTTAAATTAAATGGAATCCATCACGTTGCCTAGATAGTGAGGTAAGTAATAGAAATATATTTCTAAGAATGCTTCACTTCACAATTAAATATGAACTGTTGTATTTGTAATTACTAGGTACATTTTCATCTTTCTTACATTTTCAAAATTTATAAATATGTTCTACTTTGTTTATCTTTTGTATAGCTGACCTGATTGTTCATTCTGCTTAGCCTTATACGAATAACTCCAATCGATCCTTTTCAATGCATCGTATCTACGCTGACTCACAATCATTTCTTTCGTCTCTCTTACTAGATCTGCTCCTCACGCTCATTTATTGTTTTTCTGCGTGTTTGCGTCTGTTATACAATTCTCGTTGCTATTAGACTCTACTCAAATTTTAAAAAAAACATTTTCACTTTGTATAAATGTACAGGTTTCTCTAACTACTTGATTATTATATCTTTTTGTTTTAGGTAATGTCTAATTTAGATCGTTATTAGCGATGTTTTTTAATAACAGAAAGAATAGCAACTTTTGATTAACCGTATATAGTATAACCTCCCTTCCTAGAATAATGAAACATTCTTATAAACTTACTACTCGTTTGAATACTAAATTGAGGTTACGTAATAATAATCAAAAGCGAATAAAATATTCTCACATTGATTTTTGTATTTTACATAAATATGAACATAATAAATTAATATATTATTTGGTGGATATAATTTTCTCATCTCTTCCTTTCACTGATGTTTAACTACTTCTTTTTCTCATTTTTAGATTTATGTTACAAGTTTGGACGGTCAAACGGGTTCTTATGATAGAATAATGAATAAAAAAATAAATATAATTACATATCTATAACTTTTTGTAACCACTTACTGTTTTAGCATGCTAACATCGTTCAACCTTATGTGACTTAAATGTTTAACCAATTTAAGAAGCAGATGATTTAGTAGAATCATTTTACTTCTAAGAACAGATTACCTCTCTTGAATCATTGAAACATTACTTTCTTGAATAAATGGATCTATTATTATTTCGGTCATGCGAGAAAAGAAGGAAGATTGAACGAATCATCATTACGAGGTGTACTATGCATCGGCAATAGTTTTCTACTCGAACGAAGAATTTTTGGACTCTGGTCCCCTGGTACCTCGGAAATGCTGATTTGTTGTATGTGTAACTTTTTGGTCATGCGGACATGTGATTCTGGAACATTGTTTATTCTTGTAAAATGACTTTAGTAGGTCTTGACCTTTGACCCTAGCGTTTTCGAACTTTCATTTGGATTTGATCTTTCATTGAATCCTGAAAACTGAAACGTGGAGGATTTCGAGTACTTTTTCGGAATTAAGAATGGTTTTGATTCATTTTTGTGAACTTTGTGTTTTTTGTATTTATATCTGTGATTGAGATAAGATTTGGAATGGAATTCCTTTTTATAGGATCTTTATAATACGGTATTGAATTAATTTTGAAATTCATTATTCGGTAGGTTAACAACATATTTAGTAACTTTATGTCAAATTTATCGTGATGTTACTGAATTTGTAAATAATCGACATTTTCAACTTCATTCTGACCTCCATCACACGAATCTATCTGTTCATTACCTTATTCATTTTCTAATATCCATTTATTAAATGAAACCTTCTTTGTGAATATCTTTTAAGTAATTTAAGGAGAGAAGACTTATATGTACTATATAAGGATTTTTACAAGGATAATTATTAATGTCTGCTCTTTTCCGCATCTTGCTTATAACAAATTATTCACTCTCTATTTTATTTTTATGTACAGCACATTTCGCGACCTAGAGTTAAGAATTATCAAATTAATAACGGTTTTTGCGCCTCTTATAGAATCCCCTTATATACTCTGATTAACGGACCTTTGCCATTAACATTATGTGCTTCGCTGAGTTTTTTTCGGCAGCTTACCCAATTAGGTTTATATTAGCTAAAATACTAATACTCTAACAACAAATCTACATATGTTTCGTTCAAAGCTTTATTTATTCGCATGTATCTATTGACATCATTTTTTGAGGTTTTAATTTTTTCTCCAAATTATTCTTAATTAATTTTAAATCAAAATATTAGCTTTCCCACGGAAAGATCTCTTAAGATCTTCATGAGTAGGACAATATTTCTTTGTCAGGATGAGTAAATATGGAGTGATATAATTTTTGTCTATTATTTTAACGGCCAATCAGTATTTGCAGTAGCCAGTGGCAATACCGTGAGTGCTGGAGATAAATCGCCTATTTGTTTCATTGAAAGAAGAGATTTGATACAAATTTGAATAATAAAGGAAAGTTAAAATGAGATACCCAATAATTCTCATCACCTTTCTTGTATTTACATAGTGAGCGCATACGTTTTGGATCTAGTAAAATGTTGGGTTCTTTTCCCATCGTGTACTGTTTTGCTGATTGGGCTTTCTATCGCTTATCTCTACTTGCTTATTAACTCTTTTCCTATATATTACACAATTGTTTTGTAAGAAAGAAGTATCACATTCCATATGTCATTTGTCACTTGTAAATTCAATTATAACAGTTAGTTGGACAGCTATGCCTTACGATGATTCTGTGTAACAAAGCGGTTTTGGCGATATGACTGCCGCTTATACGTGAGGGGATTTGACAGAGTTCGACATACCTTTTGTCTAAGGTAGTTCCTTGTAAAATCCCAAATATATTCTTTCTGCTTCCAGTCCTGTCGCATGTCATCGGATATGTGTGAATCTTCCTAAGATTATTTCAGTATGTATAGTTTTTTACCATCTGAATGGAGCCATTTAAGGTAATGGGATTTAATCTTGTAAAATGGGGGCTCGTCTTGTTTGTGATTGTTCTCCTTTTATACTATTTTAAATCATTGATCTGGGCATATCTCGACAATAACTTGAAAAAATCCATTTTTTGTAGCATCATATTTTGGATAATATACCATTTTTACTTTAATTGACTCTTAATCTCTGTTTTCTGATCATGGTCCTAAATGACCAGAACTCCAAGATGCACAATGATTAAATATTAAGAATAGTATATTCTAACCTTTATAAGTATCCAGATCGTAATTTCATTAAAATTCTTTTACCTTCTTGTTTAAAACTTATTTTATGATATTTTTCTTTTATATTATGGTCATGGGGGAGAAAGCAAAAGGTAATTCACCCGTTTTCTAGTTATAATTGAAATTGGAGTTTCGGACCAAAATGTCCTGAGACATTTCTCTTGTTCAGATTTTAAAACTTCTGACGTCTTTATTACTTATTATATTTCCTTATTTTCATATAGTAGAGCAAACATTGAAAACTGTGCTATCAGAGACAGGAGAAGGGGGTGAAACGTCATGAGAAATGTTATTGTCCGCTTCATTCTTCCTCAATATTATTATTTCCCCCTAAAGTCTTCGTTTATTTTCTTAAAAGTTCTTTATGATATGTAAAGACGTTTTCCCAAGTTATACTTCTACAATTCTTCCACTCGATATTTCAACACCCAATAATGACCCCGCCGCATGAAGAAACTAAAGATGGACAAAATTGTTCTTGACTCAGAGCCATGATTCACCAAAATTATGTAAAAAAAATTAAACTATATCAAGTATTCCCCATTACTTTTTTTTATTTTCAACCACAAAAATTTTAAACTCACTAATGTACACATCATATGAAAAGATGTGATGATCGCTTGATAATGCTGCAACAAAGCGGCATCAATATTTTTCCATAGCTCGCGAATCTAGCACCTGTCATATGATGTCTTATATCCATTTGTTTGTTTAAACTTAGGGCAGTTAAAATTAAAATAAAACAATAGAAAATACCAGAGCTGGGCGTTGCGCCACCGAGTTGCGCCTATGTGCCTATGGCGCACTATCAATTCGTAAGCGCAAAGGCGCAACAATTTTTTAAAAAACGGACTAAGCATAGGCGCACAGCAAATTCTCTGCGCCTATAGCCGCGCCTATGAACAGGAACAAAGCATTTTTTTTACCCTTAAAAGTTAGAACTTAGAAGCATGGCTAACTTGTATCATTCTAAAAACCAGTGGAAAACTTTATAAATATAAATATATATATATATATATATATATATATATATATATATATATATATATATATATATATATATTGTATATATATATATATATATATATATATATATATATATATATATATATATATATATATATATATATATATATATATATATATATATATATATATATATAATTGTTGGTAATTATTGGTCTCTGATGAACTCTTGAACATGTGATTTTTGAAATAAGTAAAATATACAAATTTTCTGGGTTCAAAATAGGCATGAAAATTTTTTCTTAGGTTCTACTCCAAAACTGATTCCATCTTTCATTGCTAGGTACACTCGTAATTGGTTTGGCAACCCCATTCTAATTTCCCACTTTTTAATCCATATAACTAGTTCAGTAGTTCTTAACTACAAATCAATTGGCAACTATGGCTCTGAAAATTTGCAACTTCTGCAGCGCTCGTGCTGGACCTCCTGGGGAAAACATGAACCACAAGGACATGGAGGAGGAAGAGGACGTGTAGACATTAGTTTACGGTGTTTTAATTACAAAAAATAAATGTTTTTCTTCCTTATAAAAGCATGCTTTTATTATCACACTAAAGTTTAGCAAATAAATTAAGCGAACAGGCACCGGTGAGCAAAAAGTCGCAGGCGCATAGGCGCTAGGCGCATTGATGTGACAAAAATATAGCGCATTGATGACAAAATATAGGCGCTAGCGCACTAGGTCCGCACTCAAAAAAAATTATAGGCGCGCCTAGCTCTGGAAAATACTTAATCTAGTATTGCCCATCGAAGAACAAAAAAAACGTATTACAAATGAATGAATGGAAAAAATATATACGGTATATCAAAAATAAAAAATTAAAAAATCTAAATTTATTTATTTGAAATAAAAATTTTCTTTACCAAAAAAAATATATAAATTAAATTTTTTATTCATATTAAAAATTATAACTTTCCTTTAAATCGATTTCAATATATTTCCTTATGCATATATCTAATACACTTTACATTTTAATTATAGTTTTAAAAAGAGTATATTTTTATATATATATATATATATATATATATATTTATATATATATATATATATATATATATATATATATATATATATATATATATATATATATATATATATATATATATATATATATATATATATATATATATATATATATATATATATATATATATATATATATATATATATATATATATATATATATATATAATATTAATGATAAATTCAATTGAGAATTTTAGCTATTTAGTATTTCCATTATCTCTGGATGAATTCTTTTAGATGTGATCTGTAGAACACTTAAGATTTACAAGTTTTCTGGTGCAAAATAGGTGTCGAAAATTTTTCTTAGGTTCTACTCAAAACTGATTCATCTTCATTGCCAGGGGTACACTCACTGGTTTGGCAACCTTCTATCTTAATTTCACTTTTGAATCCATTCATTTATCTCTAGTATAGCTTGCGACTAGCTTTGGCTCTCGTTTCAACCTCCCTGGATACTAGACTATTTTGAGGGTCCCGTTGATTGGGTTTCGCAAGAGATTTTTGATTGACTATTACGCTGCATGTTGTAGTGTTACAATTTTTCAAATTTTTGACAATTTTGTGGGAGAAGTTACAGTTTGTATAATATTTCCATATCTAGCACTATTATCATTTACTTGATAATTCTGAAGTAAATTACTTGGTGTTGCTTGGACCATTTTTGAGTTTTTGTTGATTGAATTTTGAGGGTGATTTGATTAACAATTACGTTACATGAAGTAGGGGTCACACTAAATAATTTCTTGGTGATTTGTGGGGAAGTTTTTCATATACTATATTGAATTGCCCTCTGTACACTTTCTTTATCCTTTACTTGATAATTTGGGGTAAATTACTTGATACTAGACCGCTTCTGAACTTTTGTTGATCGATTTTAAAGGTGAATGGATTGATGATTACATTACCTGAAGAAGCGTGGCAATTTTCCAAATTATTGCTTATGATTTTGTAGAAGTTGCATTTTCGTATATTATTTGACATCATCCCCTTTATCTTTTAATTGATAATTATGAATTAAATTACTTGAGGGTAAAACTGATTGGCTATACTTTTAACTCGGTATTAACTGTAAGGATTATTTTTTTGCTTTTCTGGCGCTAAGTTATTTTTAGAAGTTGGCAGGCGAAATTTTGTGCGATTGTTAAACTTTTGGTGATTTTTAGGAGTTTTTCGGAAGATATTTTACATTTTCACACAATATGTTTAGGGGTCTTCTGAACTACCTTACATTTTCCTTTGATAAATTTGTTAAATTATCTGCGCAATGTTGTGTTTTCTGTGTTATTGTATTCACAGTCAACCGCCTGTTTACTTTTGGGCCTTTTCGATGCTAGACCGTTTTTCTGAACTGGCAAATAAACTTTAGTGGAGGATCGTGGATTACATTACACGTTATTTGAACTAGAATCCCGTAAAGATTTCGTAGTAGATTTCACAGATTTGCGCGCAGTATTTTAATTTCATTTTCTGAACTTTCTTCCGTTTTTCCTGATAATTTTTTGGTAATTTATATATTAGTAAATCTGAATTACTTGCATTATCGGTTTTGTAATTGACTAGTTGATTTTTTTTGGTAATTTTCGATGATATACCATTTTTGACAATTGAAGGATCAACAATTGTAGAATATTGTTGATAAATATTTATGCTATTTAAATAGCTTGGATATATTGACGATTTTCTAGAGATTTTACATATCCTCATAAAGGATTTCTATAGCGTCATTTGGAGACACTTTTTAACTTCTTGAAGATATTTTCCAATATATTATTTACTGGTAAATCAATAGTAGCCATTTTATTAGCTTTCAAATTGTAATTATTTTCGTATAAGATTTGATGCTACCAAGAGGGCTTCTGAATCCATGGTTCAAATTCTTGTAAAATTGATTCGCTTTCAGATATCAGCCTAAAAGAAAAATTTCATGAAAACAATTTTAACCAAGTTCAATATTTATCGATTATATTAACTGCACATAGTTAAAAAAAACTACGATATCTACACTAAATTTGAATGCATTTTTGAATCACGAGCAAACTTTAGTTGTGAAAGTACAAATAAAGTAAATGAACATAGTAATACTCTGTACTAAATAAATTTTTAGGGATGTGTAATGACAAGTTTATTATATTACAACGCAGCAGAAATAATGTTAACATTTATATTTTCATTATTAATTTTTTTACAGTATTAAGGTTTAATACTAACCTAACCCAATTAAATATATTTATATATATATATTTATATATATATATCTATATATACTATAACATATATATATATATATATATATATATATATATATATATATATATATATATATATATATATACCGACTCCCGAAAGCATCATGCATGTAACTAAAAAATTATAACAGCTACAGGAAAATAAATAACATTTTTGATTTCGGCAAGCAATTTCATCGATGAAACTTAAAAAAATTATTTTATTCTAATATTTATTAATAACACCTTAAATATTAGTATAATCTTTGGTCTGGCAGAGTACGCTCTCATCAACCTTGCAGCGTTACGCTCTCATCAACCTTCCATTTCTGCAGTAGTGCGAGAGCATGAGTTGCCAAACAGTTTTTTATTCTGCTCTGGAGAAAATGTTAATTTTTTTTTATTTCCTTTTAGGGGTTCGACGGAGGAACAGAGCGT
Organism: Trachelipus rathkii; assembly: GCA_015478945.1. Taxonomy (NCBI): domain Eukaryota; kingdom Metazoa; phylum Arthropoda; class Malacostraca; order Isopoda; family Trachelipodidae; genus Trachelipus; species Trachelipus rathkii. The sequence continues at coordinate 21,322 of JABUQX010063669.1, read as the reverse complement.
CGTCCCCCGGTAGGCCGAGAAACCCCGACTCTGTCCATCTTTGTCGTTTACCCTTGGGATATCTTTTAGTTAAAAAAATCGACATTTGGCAACCTTACTGTTCACTCGTAGCGATGGAGCTCCTTGCTTCTAGATAAAAAAAATGATCATTATCATACAGATTTTCCAACATTTTTAACAATTTTAAATTTTTCAAAAGCGTTATTTTTTTTTTTAATTTCAGGATAAAATTTCTCCTTTTTTATAAAATTTTTTTTTTTTTTTTCCTGTGTCTGTTTTATTTTTTTTTTGTTACATGTATGTTGCTTTCGGGAGGCTGTCTATATATATATATATATATATATATATATATATATATATATATATATATATATATATATATATATATATATATATATATATATATATATATATATATATATATATATAGTTATATATATATATATATATATATATATATATATATATATATATATATATATATATATATATATATATTTCGAGTTTTAGCCACAATCTATTAATATAATTGTTACCAGGGTGTGCGGGACGGGGATCCAACTCAAATGCACCCCACCAACCTCTTTCCCCAACCTCCGACCTTAATGAAAGAGATTTTACAATGGATTATATACTTTTTGCACTAGTATTGAAATTAAATATAGAAAGGTTGTGCTTGAGAAACATCAATTTTTCTGCCTTTTCTGCTGAGAGTCTGTTTCTCTTTTTAACCATATATTAGCCCAGCTTTGCTAAATACTCTCTCACTTGGAACACTAGTTGGAGGGCAGGCCAAGTATTTTCCAAATATTTCCTTGCAAGTTTACTTAAGCGTGGGGTAAACATTTTGCTTAACTTTCCACCAACTGATAGGATCATCATTTGTATCTAGTTGTTTTTCTTGGTGATAGTTTCAATCATTGCACTACATCTTTTGGTGTGGCGTGTGTTTCTTCATCACTATTTGACTGTGAAAATTCTACCAGTAAATGTTATTGATTTACTTGCAGAAGGTGTTGGTTCTGTAGATTTCGTTTTTTTCCTTTTAATGGGTGGCGAATTAAGAGACTGTTGGATTGAAGTTTTTCAACTGCAACACAAAGTGACGATTTAACTTGTTCTAATATTGTGTTACAAAAAATACCTTTATAACGGAGATCTAAGTAAGTTGCAATAGTATGGTCATTAATTTCCACAGAACCAAAGCGTTTTTCTAGCTCTAGTTTTATTACATCTTTCATTCTTTTAAACCGTCATCATTTTCATTTGAAGATGGTTCAAAATGCTTCCTTAGCGTTGAGATTAATGGTATTACATCGGAGACAGAAGCTGTAGAGGCGCTGATTTTTTTGGCATCCCTAATCTCATGTGACTCTGTTGACTCAAATTATTATGAACTTCATGCTGTGAGATCATGAGTCATCATTACACAGTTGAGTCGAGTCCCATGTCTCTCATTTAAAGTTTGCTTTTCAGATTCATCTTAAGTATTTTTATTATAAAATTCTTTATCAAATCTCGACAATAAATATCCGCGCAACATCCGCAGGGCAAAGCGCGGATGCGGATCTTTAATAATGTGCGGATGCGGATGTTACCTGCATCACTAATATATATATATATATATAGTATATATATATATATATATATATATATATATATATATATATATATATATATAGTATATATATATATATATATATATATATATATATATATATATATAGGCCAGCGTCTGGATTAGCCGTCATATGTATCTTAAAAACTATTAATGCTACAGTAAAACGGAATACATTGGAATGCTGGTCCAGAAAATGTAAAAAAAATAAAAAAATAAATATATATATATACATAATAGCAATAATGAAAAGGAATACATATGTAAATAAAATTTCCCATAGGAAAATGTAAAAAGGAAAACTTTGCTTTATACGGCACAATTAGGGGCTTGAGCCGATTTGGGAACATAGGGGATGTTTTCCATACCCCGTAGGAGAGGGGAGGAACCCCTGCGACACCCAAATACCAAAGAGCGGGGTTCCGGAGACCCTCCCCGGAGGGGGGGAAATAATCCTACCCCGTAGTTCCCCGGAAGGCCGAGAGACCCCGACTCCTGCCATCGGGGCGGTATACCCTTGGGTATTCTTTTAGTAAAAAAAATATATTTCACTGTAAAGTCTATTTTAACGAGTAACCAATAAAGGTCTCTAAATCCTCCTTCAAATCAAATTAATTCAAACATGACGAAAAATGCTAATTCATATTTACATTTTCCTATCCAAAATTTTACGAGGATTCCAAAAATGTTTCCGCTGTAGCTATTGTAGTTTTTGAGATATATATTTTTTTTTTTTTTTTTTTTTTTTTTTTTTTTTTTACATTTTCTGAACAAAATTTGACCAGCATTCCAGCAATGTATTTCCGTTTTACTGTAGCATTAATAGTTTTTAAGATATATATGACGGCTAATCCAGACTGCCGACATATATATATATATATATAGAGAGGAAGATCAGTATATCCATATGACGTATATATATATATATATATATATATGTTATATATATATATATATATATATATATTATTATTATTATTATATTATTATTATTATTATTATACGGTATATATATATATATTATTATTATTATTATTATTATTATTATTATATATTATTATTATATTATATTATATTATTATTACATATATTATTATATATATATATATATATTATTATTATTATATATATTATTATACGGTATATATATATATATATATATTATATTATTATTATTATAAATTCTTATGTGAATTATATATATATTATATATTATTATTATATTATATTACGGTATATATATATATATATATATATATTATTATTATTATTATTATTATATATATATATTACATATTATTATTATTATTATTAATATTATTATTATACTTATTATATTAATGGTATATATATTATATTATTATTATTACATTATTATTATTATACGTCCCATTACGAAAATATTTGTATGCTTATACATATTGACACATTCCTATATATATATATATATATATATATATATATATATATATATATATATATACATATATATTATTTATATTATATATATGTATATATATATATTTATATATATATATATATATATATATAAAAAGAGTAATATATATATATATATATATATATATATATATATATATATATATATATATATATATATATAAATATACACAAAAAGTAAGAAATACAGATATATAAATAAAAAACTATAACAGCTAAACGAAAATAAATATCATTTTATTAATCAGGAGACATTTTTACCCCGGAAATTAAAAAAAATAAAAAATAACGCTTTTTAAAAATTAAAATTGTTAAAATTGTTGGAAAAATTAGTTTTTTGAAAATAGGAAGAAGCTGTAGTAGTCGGAGGGAGCGCGCAAAGTTGCCAAATGTTGAATTTTTTCTTTTTTCACTAAAGAATATCCCACGGGTAAACAAGAACGATAGAGTTTTTCGGCCTACCGGGGGACGACGGGGAGACTTCGTCCCCCCCTCTGTCCCTCCGTCGGCTCGAACCCCCTAAAAAGGATATAAAAAGAAAAAATAATATTTTCTCCAAAGCGTAAAAAAAATTGGTATTTGGCAACTTTTGCTCTCGAGACAAATGCAGGTTTCAAGGTCAATCAGAACGTACAATATTTCAGGTCTAAGATTTTATTAATTTTTAAGGTGTTATTAATAAATATTAGAATAAAATAATTTTTTTTTTAAGTTTCATCGATGAAATTACTTGCTAAAATCAAAAATGTTATTTATTTTCCTGTAGATGTTATAGTTTTCTAGTTACATGCCTGGTCTTCGGGATGATATATATATATATATATATATATATATATATATATATATATATATATATATATATATATATATATATATATATATATATATATATATATATATATATATATATATATATATATATATATATAATAAAAAAGTTTCACAAGAATGAGATTCAAGTACGGTATTTTAAAGCCGTTTTCGGTTTTGCATTTATGCTAAAAAATGCTCAAGTTTGCGTTCGTTTTCGTCAACCTTAGCGCAAAATCGTAAAAAAATGCTCACCAAACGTAAAAAATGTCCCTAATTCTGTGTAATATAGAATAAAATTCTGTATAAAATAGCAACCTTACAGAATTAAAGAAATTCCTTACGTTTGATGAGCATTTTTTTACGATTTTGCGCTAAGGTTGACGAAAACGAACGAAAACTTGAGCATTTTTTTAGCACAAATGCAAAAACGAAAACGGCTTTGAAGTTCGAACTATTTTTCAGTATGCTAGGAAGTTGGAAAATTTTAAGTAAAATATGTTTTTTTTTTTTTGTTTTTTTCGTAACTAAAATTTGCTCGTGATTCGAAAAAAAGCCAAGATTTTAGTTTAAATATCGCACCTTGAAATATGTGTGTGACCTAATTGGAGGCTGGCCTATATATATAGTATATATATATATATATATATATATATATATATATATATATATATATATATATATATATATATATATATATATATATATATATATATATATATATATATATATATATATATATATATAATTTTTATAAATATATATATATATATATATATATATATATATATATATATATATATATATATATATATATATATATATATATATATATATATATATATATATATATATATATATATCCGCGTTCCAAGAAGCAAGCATGCATATAACAATACCAGCCAAGTGGTGGTGGGCCAATAAATAACATTTTATTAATCAGGAGACATTTTTATCTATGAAATTAAAAAAAACGCTTTTGAAAAATGTAAAATTGTTAAAAATGTTGGAAAACTATGATAATTATCGTTTTTGAGAAGTACGAAGGATCTCTAGCGCTCGGAGGGAGCGCTGTGCTGCTAAATGTTGAATTTTTTAACTAAACGATACCCCAAAGGTAAACCACAAAGATGGACAGAGTCGGGGTTTCTCGGCCTACCGGGGATCGATGGGGCCCTTTGGTCCCCACCTCGTCGGCTCTCGGAACCCCTTAAAAAGAAAAAAATTTTTGAACATTTTCTCCAGGAGCATAATAAAAAACACATTTGGTAACCTTGCCTCGTACCACTGCAGAAATAGGGTTACCCAGAGCGACGCCAAGCAGATTCCATGAGATGATACTATTTAAGGTGTTATTAATAAATATTAGAATAAAATACATTTTTTAAAGTTTCATCGATGAAAATTGCTTGCTGAAATCAAAATGTTATTTATTTTCCCGTAGCCTGTTATAGTTTTTAGTTACATGCATGTTGCTTTTGGGATGTTGGTCATATATATATATGTTATATATATATATATATATATATATATATATATATATAATATAGTTAAAGAATAGTATATATATATATATATATATATATATATATATATATATATATATATATATATATATATATATATATATATATATATATATATATTTAAAAAAATAATGAAAAAATTTATTTGCTCTTTAAAATCGCAAGATATACTTTAAAAAAATAATGATAAGTCTAGTGAAAACGAAAATCGTCGCTCTCTTTAGGAAAAAAGTTACCTCAATGTTGTTAAAAATCCCATAGGATTTTCTTATATATAAAAAAATTTTTTGAAAAACACAGGATATGTGGACAATGGGAATATGAAAACGAAAATGGTAGTCTTCTTTATGAGAAAAATAACAGCCTAAATAGTTTAATTTACAGTTTAAAATTTTCAACATAGACTTTCTTATAAAAAAATTAGCGGGATTCGTGCTAGTTTTAGGTCATCCTAGGTCAAATATGATAAGATTTGTTAATTTACGTAGATTTTCTTTTGTGTATACCTCGTAACAAAACTTATCATAACCTGAATTAGAGGCCTGAAATGAGACCTAACCTGGATCGATCAATATTGAAAAGTCTATGGGATTTTTAACAACTTTGAGAGGCTGTAACTTTTTTTCCTAAAGAGCACCCATTTTCGTTTTCATTCTTCATTATTATTTTTTGAGTATATCCTGTGATTTTCATGAAAATCGAGGGTGACACCTGTCTGCTCTTACTATTTCAAATAATATATATATATATATATATATATATATATATATATATATATATATATATATATATATATATATATATATATATATATATATATATATATATATATATATATATTTATATATAAAAATATATAAAGCGAAAGTCTCCAGATTAGGTGCCCCCTGTATCTAAAAAAAAAACACTATAGTAAAAAGGAATGCATTTTCGGAATCAGCGTAAAACGTTAGCCCTGGAACGTATAATTAATGTAATAAATGAGTAATAAATAACAATTAATATGTTCGTGTTAAATGATAAATTCTATCAAAAAATCTGCAATCTCTAAAAACAGTTCATTATAACGGGGTCATAAATTTGTAACGGGGTCTGTAACGGGGTTTGAATAGCAAAATCTCTTTCTGCACAAAATTAAATTATATATATATATATATATATATATATATATATATATATATATATATATATATATATATATATATATATATATATATATATATATATATATATATCATGGCACACTAGGGGGCTCGAGCCGACGGGGACATAGAGGGGGATGTTTTCCATACCCCGTAGGGGAGGGGCGGAGGAACCCCCGCGACACCCAAATACCAAAGAGCGGGGGTTCCGGAGACCCTCCCCGGAGGGGGGGAAATAATCCTACCCCGTAGTTCCCCAGAAGGCCGAGAGACCCCGACTCCTGCCATCGGGGCGGTATACCCTTGGGTATTGTTTAGTTTTAAACACCACCCATTATTTAAAGGGCAACGTAAGGTTACGTTAATTAAAATAAGTTTAAAATTACTCTTCTACATTTTATTAACTTTTTTAAAATCGCTTTTTTATTTTTTTAAAAGTTTTCCAGGACTAACTCTTTACGCTGATTCCAAAAATGTATTCCGTTTTACTGTAGCATTAATAGTTTTTAAGATACATATGACGGACAATCTAAACGCTGACCATATATATATATATATATATATATATATATATATATATATATATATATATATATATATATATATATATATATATAAAAAAAAAGAATATATATATATATATATATATATATATATATATATATATATATATATATATATATATATATATATATATATATATATATATATATATATATAGGAGAGAGAATGTTACATGGAAATAATAGTTTTGGATATTTTTTGGTTTTTTTTCATATATTTCTAGTATGATCCTAACAGTCAATTTAAGGGGTGACGGACATGATTCAAAAATATATAGGACCTGTTACGTTTTACGACTTCGTCAGTTTTAATTTTTTTTTTTTTTTAACTAAAGGAATACCCAAGGGTAAACTGCAAAGATGGTGAGACGGGTTCGGCCTACCTCCCGGGAACGACAGGGTATCTCCCTCCGGGAGTGGCCCCGGAACCCCCGCTCTTGGTATTTGGGTGTCGCGTCTTCAATTTTCGCGTATGAAACGTCCCCCCCTCTGTCCCCGTCGGCTCGAGCCCCCCAATATTTATATATATATATATATTTGTATATATATATATATATATATATATATATATATATATATATATTATATATAGTATATATATATATATATAATATATATATATATATATATATATATATATATATATATATATATATATATATATATATATATATATTACATTTTTTGTAATAAGCTTTATATATGCTGATTCCAAATATGTAATGGTTTTCTGTAAGTGTCATACTTTTCGAGATATTTCATATTTGAATTTTTTTTTTTTTTTACATTTTTGTAATAAGCTTTATATGCTGATTCCAAATATGTAATTGGTTTTTCTGTAAGTGTCGTACTTTTCGAGATATTTTATTTTTAAAATTTTTTTTTATAAATGTGATTTTTAAAAATTATTTAAATATTTCTTGAACTTTTGAATCATGTCCGTCACCACTTAAATTCATTGTTAGTATCATATACTAGCAATATGTTAAAAAAAAAAAAAAAACTGACGGAGTCGTAAAACATAACAGGGCATATATATATATATATATATATATATATATATATATATATATATATATATATATATATATATATATATATATATATATATATATATATATATATATATATATATATATATATATATATATATATATATATATATATATATATATATATATAAATTCTTTTATATAAATAAGAAAACATTTTGTTACGAAACTACTATAACAGTTACACAAAAATAAATATTTTATTAATCAGGAGACATTTTACCCCGGAAATTAAAAAATAAAAAATAACGCTTTTAAAAATTAAAATTGTTTACACTTGCTGCAAAATTAAAGTTTTTGTTAAATCAGTATGCGGCTTACTCCTGAGTATGCACGGAAAAGCTGCGTTGGAATTTTTTTTTAAACGGACGAATACCCACGGGTAAACAAGAACGATGGATAGAATCGGTCACTGGGACGATTTGGGACTCTGTCCCACCCTCTGTCCCTCCGTCGGCCTGGACTTTTGGAACGATATTGGAACAAATAATATTTTCTCTACGAGAAAAGATCATAGGAACACTACCTTTAGTTCCCACATCCCAAACGAAACTAGAGCTTGTAATTAATTCAGGTCTGATATTACTAAATTTTAAGAATTTATTAATAAATATTAGAATAAAATAATGTTTTTTATTTCTTCGAAGAAAACACTTCCTGAAATCAAAAATGTTATTTATTTTCCTGTAGATGTTATAGTTTTCTAGTTACGCCTGAACTCTTCGGATGCTGGCCTTCTTTTAATTACTATCCCTCCAGGCGTTTTATTTATTTTAAAATTTTTAAGTATTTAATTAAACATTTTTTTTTTTAAATCTGTGATGGAGAATAAAAAATTTTTCTGGTAACATTTATTTAATTATTATTGAATGTAAAATTAAAAAAAGAAAAAAAAAAGAAACTTTAAATTCTAGAAAGTGTGAAGTTCAGTTTGTCAAAGTCGTCGTGTCATTGAAGAAAATTTTTAAATTTTTCTTCTGATAGCAAGGGACTGAAAAACCCCTTCTATTATATCTTGCTTTTCGTGAATGGTGTTGATAATCTTAAAAACTTTCAACTACCAACACCACCCTGCAGCAATGATAATATGGGACTGATAATCTTAAAAACTTTACACCACCCTGCAGCAATGCGGGACATGACAATATGTATAAATAAATAATATTATAAGGTAAAATTTCTAAAATGGTTATAGCACAGTATTAGATTGTGGTTATAGTAGCCATAATTTCGGAGCGAGTTTATAGGCCTATCAAAAGCAATGTTATTAATAACCTATACCGCAATGTTTTGTGCCTTTTAAACATTTTCAAAATAGTAATGTTATTATTAACCTATTCCTATTAAACATTTTCAAAATACTTTTATTAAAATATTATTGAAACCTATATATACAATAATTAAATACAAAATTCCAAAGCGTGCGCTTACCTTGGACTAAATGTAGGTCCTAATAGTTTTTACGTCTGTACCGTACAAAGTTCCCTCAAACGCAAGTATGAAAAGAGATCTCGTGAGTGCTATCAGGCTTATAAAACTTTAAAAATCTTCATTACTAAAAGCTGAAGTGGAATTGTAACTCTTGTACTTCACTAGTAATTCGTTTAATTAATTTAATTATTCACTAGTAAAAATAAAATCATGAATGTTTTTGTATGCAAACTCGAATTGACCACTAACATAATAGGTGTGAAGCTGGTGACGGATTTTAGCAGGGATTTTTTTTTTTTCTTTTTTCAGACGACGATTACAAAACAGTAGGAATGCCGAATGAGTATCGATATATATCTATATTGATATTTTTTTATAATATCGAAAAAGATATCAATGACATTTTTTCAGCCGACATATCGATATTTTAATCTCGGTATTGAATCATCGATATTTTTTTTTTATGTTCTATAAATTTTAAAGTTTGTTTTGTCTGTTATTAAAGCCGTTTTCGTTTTTGCATTTGTGCTAACGCTGGATAAGAAATGCTAATCCAGTTTTAGCACGAATTTCGGGCATAATCGACCGATTGTTTAAAAAAATTTTTTATAGCTGTTCTAATGGAGCACGTGGTTTTGGAAAAAAAAAAAAAAAAATAACAAATGGTTTTTATTACAAATAATTGATCAACTATTGTGATGGAGTTTATCGATTTGGAAGAAATTAGATTTAAAGCTGATTTCATGAATGAAACATTCATCAAATCAACGAACTACTCGCCGCAATCTTATTTGTTTACATTTTTTCGTTAGCCCATTTTCCTAAATTGCCCGCGTAAGCACGGAAGAGCAACCTAACAGAATTTTAGGAATTACTAACGTTTCGTTAGCATTTTACTAAAATTTGCTTTGCTTTAAATTTGACATTAAAGCGAACCAACTTTTTAGCATTTTCCTAAATTTCGTTAGCAAAAGTGCAAAATCGAAAACGCCTAATAGGCGTTTTCGATTTTGCACTTTTGCTAACGAAATTATAGAAAATGCCTAAAAAGTCGTTTCGTTTACGTCAATTTTTAGGCACAAATTTAGTTCTAACAATGCTAACGAACTGGTTAATAAATTTTCAAATTCTTCTCCTTGTTTGCTTGTTGTTCGGGATTTGGTGGATTTAGGTAAAATGATAAACGAAAATCATGTTAAAACACTTTGTGTTTGCGGGCTAAGTTCGTTGATTGAATGAATGTTTCATTCATGAAATTAGCTTTAAATCTAATTTCTTCCAAATCGATAAACTCCTTCACAATAGTTGATCAATTATTTGTAATAAAAACCATTTGTTATTTTATTTTATTTTTTTTATCTTTCCAAAACACGTGCTCCATTTAGAACAGCTGATCAAAATGTTTGTAAACAATCGGTCGCATTATGCCCGAATTCGTGCTAAAAACTGGAAAAATTCAGCATTTCGTAACCAGCGTATAAATGCACAAATGCAAAAACGAAATCGGCTTTATTCCTTGACTATCAGTTAATGAGGATGCTAATAATCTCTCGAGTGGATTACGACAGGAATGACGACAGCTATTTATGGCGAGTTTTTAACTGATTATCATTGTGATATCTTCATATGATTGGAGTACGTGAATCAGTCGAAATTATGACATTTGTTATTACACATTAGCAGCATTGTCATTCGAGTTGTTAAGACATTTATTTTATAATTACTGCGGTCGTTAAGCAATCAGGTACAGTTAGAGAAAAATATTCCTGAACAGTTTTCTATTCAAATATTTGAATTGTAAGAGAATATGTTCACAACCATTATACAAATTATTGCGTTACCATATGCTCAACCAAAGTGCCAAAGGGTATCTTATTAATGCTTTCTCTATTTTTAATTGGTATTTCTTGAATTTGTTTTTTGGTCACATTCCTTTTTGATTATATATATATATATATATATATTATCATATATATATATTATATAATATATATATATAGTAATATATATATATTATATATTAATATAAAATATGAAATATTATATTATAATTATATACTATACATGTATATATATATATATAATATATATATTACTAAGTAATATATATATCAGGGTCCGAATAGCTGACACCCGTACCTAAAAAACTACGGTAGCGACCTACTACGGTCGACCATGTATGGAATACTGTTTCTCACATTTGGTGCGCTGATCACGGTGTTCACCCTCCATTATTGTATAGAGTAGAAGATAAGGCTAAGAGCTTATAAAACTGTCGTCCCATACTTTTTGACTCCCTTGACCCTCTTTCTCTGCGACGTGACGTTGGTGCCCTATCTCTTTTCTATAAGTATTACAACGGCAGGTGCTCGAGAGAATTGACCTCTCTCATTCCTCCACCACTGCGTCACCCTCGTAACACAAGAGGTGATTTGCTCTCACATGAAAATTGTAGTAATATTGGACACTCAAGGACACTCGTTTGTGGTTCCCCTTCTTTCCAGTCACATCTGTTTTGTGGAACTCCTTGCCTTCTTCTATTTTTCCCTGCAATATTCAATCTTCCTCTATTTAAGTCCCGCGTCTGCGCCCACCTAAGGAAATTGCGTTAGGCAAGGGACAGGGTGGGTTTACTTTCTATTTATTTTAATTTTTGTTTTTCTTTTTGTAATTTTTATTTATTTATTTATTTATTTTTTTGCCCCCTCCTTTTGAAAAGGGCCCTGCCCGTGAGTGGTGGTATCATGTATAAAAAAGCTCTCTCTCTCTCTCTCTCTCTCTCTCTCTCTCTCTCTCTCTCTCTCTCGCTCTCTCTCTCTCTCTCTCTCTTCTCTCTCTCTCTCTAACTCTCCTTTCTCTCTCTATTATATATATATATATATATATTTATATATTATTATATATTATATATATATTATTAAAATATAATATATAGATTATATGTATATATATAGTATATATATATTTATATTTACTATATTATATATTATATACAGTATTATATCACTATATATATATATATATATATTTATATATATGGTCAGTCTCTAGAAGAGAAAAAATCTCATATCTCAAAAAACTACAACAGCTACCGAGAAAAGGAAAACATTGCTGGAATGCTGGTCTAATTTTAGTCCTAATTTTTTTTTTTACATTTTTCTAACTGAAAAATTTTATAAGAATTGCAGGAAAGTATTCCTTTTCCTGGTAGCTAATGTTGTATTTTTCGAGTTTTTTTTTTTTTTTTTCCCCGCACTAAAATGTTACCAGGATTCCAACAAAAGTGTATTCCTTTTCCCTGTAGCTATTGTAGTTTTTTGAGATATGGATTGTGGCTTCTTCTAGAGGCTGGCATTATATATATATATATATATATATATATATATATATATAGTATATATATAGTATATATATATTTATATATATAATAATATATAATATATATTATTATATATATATATATTATATATATATATATATATATATATATATATTAGCCAAACTAAAAAGTTACCCGCATCATATCTCGAAAACTAAGATAGGTAAAAAGAAATCTGATAACATATATGGAATCAGCGTTGAAATTTGTATTGGTAAAATAAAAAAAATTTATATTTTTCTATATATATATATATATATATATATATATATATAGTATCTCTAATATAACCTCAATTTTAAACATGTTCCTATCTTATATATATATATTATATAATATATATATCCAAAACTACGATAGGTGCAAGAAAACTACTAGCATATATGGAATCAGCGTGTGAAATTTGTATGATAAAAAGGTAAAAAAAAAATTTTTTTACGATATTTAAGTTATGAAATTTATACGTTTATGAATTTTTTTTAGGAAGGCTCGAGCCGACGGTGGGACAGAGGGGGGACGAGCGTCCCCCCCCGTCTGTCCCCAGAGGTCGAGGAGACCCCGGACTCTTTGCATTCTGTGTGCGCGTTTTACCCTGGGTATTTCTTTAGTAAAAAAAAAGAGAATTTTTTTTCCTTTTTTTCATACAAATTTCATACGCTGATTCTAAATATGTTATTAGTTTTTTTTGTACCTATCGTAGTTTTGGAGATATATAAAAAAAAATTAAAACATTTTTTTTTCATTTTCCATACAAATTTCATACGCTGATTCCATATATGTGTTATTAGTTTTCTTGTACCTATCTTAGTTATAGTGATATGATGCGGGTACACTTTTTCACCATATATATTATTATATATAATAATATATAGTATATATATATAGCTATATATAATATATATATATATATATATAATATATATAATATATATATTATATAATATATATAATTTATTTTATAATATATATTATATATATAATATATATATATATATATATATATATATATTCAATTGATTCAGGGCTTGAAAAATTAAAAATATTCATAGCATAAAAGTTACCTAACAACATTAGTTGTCATGGCAACGCAATAGTTTGTATCTAGATTACTAACGTAATTTCTTAACATTAAAATATTTCCAAAGAAAATTGTTCAGAAACATTTTCCCCAAACTGTACATTTAGGTTCCTTGATATCTTTATGCATTATTTAGCAGTGCTGTTGTTACAGCGAGTGGCAACGTCATGTATTACTGAAATTTGTGGAACTTTAATTCTGTCCGGTATTTTCCTTAGTTCTTCCTGAACCATGGTCAAGGGATTAAAGGTCGCTGCCATTTAATCCTCTTATTTATTGGTAGTTACTTATGAAGGTTATCGCTGACAGTTTGTTTTGAGATTCAACACCATTACTCTAATGTTAAGGTGTAGTTGATGACTGGCGGAGTTGTGTTATTCACTCAGGAGAGAGATACAGAGGGCTATTCATATATATATGGCAACTCGTTATGTCATCGTAAATATGGGCTACAGTTGTGATAGCTTCTGAGCACGCACTAGTGTCCTTAGTGTTTGCTGCGGCTATACCTTGAATTAAGGATACGCTACTCAAGCATATTCACTGTGTGACGTTCACGAGCGCCAGTCAGCGGTTGAACAGCGTGCTATACACAAAATTTTTGCTCTGAATATCCTTGTTCTACGACATGACTGGGTGATATAATCAGTAAAAGTAAAGGAATTGGTGATTGTATACCTGACCATTCGTCGGAGGAGAAAGTTTATTTTGGGAATAATTGTTTCTATAGAACCTGTGTCGTGCAAACCAGAAGTCGAGTGGAACTTGGTGATTATAAGATTTGATGAGTAAGGCTATGTTTACTCTCCGACCAACAACTTTTACTTTTAACGCGCGTATTCGAAATAAACATGTAAATAGCAGTTATAGACTTATATTTCTTCTCTGTAGCTATTTCTTTCCGACATAGTGGGTAGAAAAGGACAGCTACTATCATTAGCCGTGCAAAACCAAGAACAGAAGATCGTCCATTAATATTATTTCTGCAAATTTACTATCCATCCTTAGTGTTTACGTTTTTTTATGCGTTCCATATATTTGTATCCTTATATACATATGTTTTCAGTATATTATCTGCGCCATTCAATTAAAGACATAGAGGTATAGTAGGAGATCAATACATTTTTACTCATTTTTTTGTGGGTTTTGTTACTTAGACAGGTTTTTAACCCAAATGTCACTCTTTCCTTTCCGAGAATAATTACGATTGCAAAGTGTACACTATGATATGTCATTGGATATAATATCGAAGTAATCCCAAACCAATCTGGATGAGGATAACATTGCACAATTAATTCAACACTTTATATCGAACGTATATTGGTCGACAGGTCAAATGGTTGTCGACATTTGTAAAAAAAAAAAAAAAAAAAAAAAAAAAAAAAAAAAAAAAAAAAAAAAAACATTAACAAAACTTAATCTAACTTAACCTAACCTAACCTAACATATCCTAACGCCTGTGTCGGGCTGTAAGGGGAATTTTTTTGTTGTGTCGACCATTTTCCCTGTCAACCATTTGGGCTACTCCCCTTCTTACACGTACAAGTCTATTAATTTTAGTGGATTTGAATGTGATTTAGACATTTAGACATTTAGTCTGCCACAACCTCAAGACAATAATTGTCAACTCATTCTAGTCAGCTTATCACAAAATTCTCATTGGACAGTTTTATATTCGCATTCGCAAGTGTTCGAATGCGAATGCAAATAATCTATATTTAGTATTCGCAAATGCAAATATGAATGCGAATAATTCTTTTTAACATTCACGAATGCGAATGTCAATGCTAATAATATTGAAAAATAAGAGAATATTATTATATCTAATATATATATATATATATATATATATATATATATATATATATATATATATATATATATATATATAATATATATATATATATATATATATATATAATATATATATATATATATATATATATATATTTTTATATAGATATTATATATATATATTATATATTATATATATATATATATATATAATATAATATATATAAGATTATAATAATAAATGTTATATTTTATTAATAATTTTTTTTAAAATTAATATATAAATATTAATATATATATATAATATCAAGAGGTAGGGGTCAGGAGTAGGTTCTGTCCAAGCAATGAGGCAAATGGAATATAAGGCAAGGTGCTGACAGGAAACTCTTCAGTTTAACAACAGTTTGATCGGTCAATTACTAAACATAGATTAGATACCCAGATCGGTCCCATATATATATATATATATATATATAATATATATATATATTATATATATATATATATATATATATATATATATATAAATATATATATATATATATATATATATATATATATATATATATAGTATAATAATGCCTTAGTAAATTAGGTGGTAAAATTTCTTGAGAGTTAAACGTATAATATAAAATAAAATCCTAGTGACATGAGCTTTCAACCAATTCGTGGTCCTCTTTCAGATGCTTCTTGTAAAAGACTAAAAAATATAAAATTAAAATTATTGATAAAAGATAAAATCATGTAAGTTTTTGTTTTAATGTTTTGAAAAAAGGTGAGTGGTTTAAAATGTTATTTAAGATGGGATCTATTGTGTAGTCATTAGTTTGTAAGTTGAAATTATTGGTGTTGCTGATACAAAAAGATTCTGTGATTTTCCTGAGGTGTAAGTTGTCAATATTAATGATAGGTGCCATATTGTTAATATCTATCGTGTGATTATGTGTGGATCTATGAATGGTGAGAGCTGAGTTAGGGTTATCTAGTTGTAGGTCGTATTTGTGTAGGTATTTGCGGCGTGTGAAGTCATGTGTTTCTCCTATGTGTGTATTGTTGCAGTTGTGGCATGGAATCTTGTATACGCATTGAGAATTGGTAATGTTGTTGTGTGTACGGGGTTTGAGGATTTTTTTGAAGGGGAGAATGTTTGAAGAGGAAATCTTTATGGAGTTGGGAAGGAATTGTTTAATATGTTTGTGAATATGTGGAGGTAGAGGGAGAAAAGAGGTATGGGTTTTGTTATTTGTATTTTGTGTGTTATAATAGGTGGTTTTGGCTCTACGTAATGCAGAATTAATGATGTGATGTGAGTAAGATAGTTTGAGAAAAATAGAAAATATGAGATCAATTTCAGTTTGTAGGTATAAAGGGGAGCAAATTCTGAGAGCTCTTAGGAAAAGAGATGATAAAGTACCTATTTTGGTGTTAAGAGGATGTGATAAGAACCAATGAGTGTAGTAAGGGTTGGCGGATGGTTTTCTGTAAATGGAGAATTGTAATGTGTTGTTGGTCCAAATCATCAAGGTGTCAAGAAAGGGAAGAGTATTATTAGAAGAATGTTCGATAGTAAATTTTATGTTAGGGTGTATGTTATTGATGTGTGTAAGAATGTCTAAAAGGTTGGTGTTAAGGGGTAAAGCGGCAAAAACGTCGTCGACGTATCTGAACCAAAAGGAATTGGTAAGAAGAGGATGTGGAAGGATGTGGTAAAGTTCAATCAGTTCCATAAAGATATTTGCTAAGATGGGGGAGAGGGGGACCCATGCTTAATCACAACCTGTGGGGCTGAAAATAGTTCTGATCAAGAGAGAGGAGAATTAGTTGTTAGAATTAGTTGTTTGGTATTGATGTGGTGAATGAGGGCAGTAAGCCCACATTCATCACATCGAACAGACAAGAGGTCTTAGACCTAACCTTAATAAATGCCACTTATGGTATACAGATCTCAAACTGGTATGTGTCTGATGAAGTATCTCATTCGGACCATAGACACATCAGGTTCGAAATCATAGCTTTAGAGAAAGTAGAGGAGGAGCGGAGAATACCTAAGCTAACAAACTGGAACTTGTATAAAGAGCTCCTTAAACAGCGCGTGGAGGATATGGGGAACTGTCTTGATGTCAAGCAGGACCCTAGATCGTAATCCACGACCAACTAGCCAATCATAATTATAACCAAGAATTCAATATGAAAAATTAGTTGTCCTTTGAAGAAAAGAAGGGAAATAACTAGAGTCACCCTGTGAATCAAGAGGCTAACCCACTCTAAGATCTAAAACCAGGAAACTCTTCAATAAAGCTAAGCGGGATAAAAATTGGGAAGCATACAAAACTGCCCTAACCGCTTATAACAGGAACTTAGGAAATCCAAAAAAAGATCATGGAAGACTCTATGTGAAAGCATTGAGAGCCAATCTGAAACTGCGCGTCTACATAAAGTGCTCTCAAAGGACCAATCTAATGGGCCGACCTTCTCTTAAAGAAAGACGGCAGTTTTACAAAGGACCACAGGGAAACCTTAGTGGAACTTATAAACACTCACTTTCCGCACAATGTAATAGTTGACGACGGGGAGGAAGTAGATATATGGGATGATAGAAGACCCAATAGATGGACGGAAGTCTGTCTGGAAGGGTCTTCTCCCCTGATAGGGTAGAGTGGGCAATAAATTCCTTCGGCCCATATAAATCTCCTGGAGGGGATGGCATATTCCCAGCCTTGCTTCAACAGGGAATGGAGAGTCTGCTTCCGCTGCTGGTAAGAGTGTTTAGGGCAAGCTATGCCCTGGGATACATTCCCCAGCTGTGGGAAGAAAGTAAGGGTGGTTTTTATCCCCAAGACGGGGAGACGGTCCACGTCTGACGCCCAAGATCCAATTCGACCTAAAGTCTTACTCATTCTTTTGAAAATCAATGGAAAAGGTTGCTAGACTACCACATAAGGGTGGAGAAAATTCGATAGAAAAGAAAATCCATCTAATCAATGGGCCTACCAGTCCGGTAGATCAACATTTGGCGCACTAGATAGCTTTGTATCCAAGATAGAAGGAGCGCTTGATCACAAGGAGGTGGGTGGCGGTTTGTGTTTTCCTGGATGTGCAGGGTGCTTGTTGATAGCATCAGCATGTGACCATGAGGATGCGCCGCCTCAAGGGCGTCGGACCCTTCAACGATTGCTGGAAAAAGCAGAATGCTGGGACAAGACGTTTTTATTACGGCTGAACTGGGAGGGGAGGATGATCCTGTGACATACTGGGAGGGGATGCCCCCAAAGAGGGGTACTTTCACCCCTTTTATGGACCATGGTGGTCGATAGTCTCCTCACCAAACTCAGTGAATCCGGATTCGAGGTGCAAGGATACGCGGATGACCTTGTAATTATTATTAGAGGCAAGCACATAGAGGTCTTAATGGAACTCATGCAACATGCCCTCAATATATCCTACAATTGGTGCTTGGAAAAGGAACTAAACATCAATCCAAGCAAAACAGTAATAGTGCCCTTCACCAGGAAGAGGAAGCTAAGATACATGGCTCCCAAGATTGGTGATGTTACTATTAACCCTTCCACTGAAGTCAGATATCTGGGAGTAATCCTAGATCAAAACCTTAACGTGGAATCCACATCTTAAAAAGGTAGTGGACAAAGGTACGATGGCCCTATGGAACATGCCGAAAGATGCTTGGCAAAACATGGGGACTGAAACCAAAATGACCAATTGTTTAACATAACTTTGTAGGTCAGACCTATAACTCACCTATGCCTCAGCTTGTTTGGGGCCGAAGGTTTGAACAAAGGACGCACAACAAAATAAACTGCAAGATTGCAAAGGTTGCATGCCTAGCGATCACAGGGGCAATGCATACATGCCCTACTGCAGCCATGGAAGCACTGATAGGCCTCCTTCCTCTATATTTGCACATCAGAAAGGAGGCCATGTCATGTGCAACCAGACTGGCCATTCTTGGTCAAATTAAACTAAAAACTGGACTCGGACACCTTCGAATTTTGGAAGATGTACCAGAGATGCAAATGGGCATTGTAGTCTCGGACCTAATGCCAAAACAAAAAAGCTTTGAAAAGAAGTATAAAATCCTTCTTACAAATCGTTCAACTTGGGATAATGGAGGTCCTAAACTTGAATCAGGAACCATTATGTGGTACACTGATGGATCGGTGATAGATAGATGGTGGGACTGGCTCGGGACTGGTTGGACCCAATTGCAGGCGCAGTATAGCCCTGGGTGCTTTTCCCACCATCTTTCAAGCGAAGATTTACGCTATAATGGCTTGTGCCAGAATAAACATAGAAAAAGGGGATGCCGAGGGGCAAGATCTCTGTGGCAAACTGATAGTCAGGCGGCATTCGGGGCTACTAAGCTCTGCATGTTATGACTCTAAAACTGGTTGGGAATGTCAACGTACCCACAGCAACTGGCTCAACACAACAGAGTTAATCTGATTGTGGTGCCGGGGCATCGAAGGTGTACCAGGCAATGAGGAGGTTGATCGCCTCGCTAAGGAAGGAGCCAAGACCACCTTCTGTGGCCGGAACCCTTCTGTGGACTTTCTAAGGCCCACATTAAAAATTTCTGAAACAATGGGAACACAGAAGCTATTGACAATTCTGGACAAGCATCCTCTGGTCGTGCAGACAGGCTTAAAGATCGATTGATCCTTCTCCGAGAAAGGCAAAAGAAGTGCTTGCTCTGAGTAGATCTGATCTTCGAATTCTGACTGGAATTCTGACTGGACATGGGCCAGTCAGATATCACCTCAAGAAAATGGGAAAAGTTGAATGTGATACATGCCGCTACTGCCGCGAAGCAGTAGAAACGGCAGAACACATTCTATGTAATTGCGAAGCTTTAAGCTGGCAAAGATACTGGTATTGGCAGAAGGATGTACTGAAGCCTTACGATATCAAAACCTCGTCTCCTGGAAGAGTCCTGAAATTCCTGCGGAAAATCGGGATGAACCAGGAGTTTTAATAGACAAGGGCGTGTCACAAAAGATCCAAATGGGTCGCAGTGACATGGGGCCTCAATAGAGACCACCACCCTAACAATCTAATCTAATCTAATCTAGTTGTTTGATAAGAGGAAAGGGATGTGAGAGGATAAAATTGTTTTCAAGAATGAAGCGTTCAAGAAGAGAGATGGTGAAAGGGACAGGAACGGATGTGAATAGTGAGATAACGTCGAAACTAAGAAGATTATGTGTGTTAGTGTTAATGTTTTTGGATTTGGAAATAAAATCTTCAGTTTTTTTTTATATGTGATGGAGAAATGTGTCGTATGAGAGGTTTAAGTGTGTTAGCTAACCATTTAGATAATTTGTAAGTGTTGGAGTCAATGTTTGAGATGATGGGTCTGAGTGGTGTATTTTGTTTGTGTGTTTTTGGAATGCCGTAGAATTGTGAGAGTTTGGGAAGTGTGGATTTAAGTTCATTATGGAGGAGGGGGAAAAATC
>JABUQX010063668.1:50000-59035 GCA_015478945.1 Trachelipus rathkii | reverse complement strand
AGAATATATATATATATTTATCAGTGGCGTACCTTGAAGATTATAATTGGGTTAGGCAGAGCGTCCTATACGACATATATATATATGATTATAAATCACTATATATGTCAAAAGGTAATAAAAATTATTTATATCACTTAGCCCATATATTAACTTAACATTTCAAGAGTATAATTTAAGATAGTTTTATAATCAATAACAACTATATATACTTTATTATAAATAACTAATATGATCAGATATATACCTTACGCTATTTCAGTTTCTAAAGGCCAAGTTTCCTTAATATTATAATATAATAAGTGATGTTGCTTATATAATATCTATAATGATATATGTGTAATAATAGTATCATATATATAAGTGGATATTACTTATCTGTACGTAGATACCGTACATAATTATTCGTTAAAATATCTTCATAGGTTATCTGACTAACTAAGATTTTAGAGATAAAACTAAATTTAGAATGAAATTATATAATATGCATTAGTATTTACTTGATAATATTAGCCTAATAATAATATGAAATAATAATAGTTGCATGTATATTTAAATTAGAGTCTAGTTTATTTATTTTGTAAATCATTTAGTTAGGGTTCGTATTATTATTATTATTTTATTTTTATTCTTCTTTATTTTATAAAATTATTATTATTATTAATTATTCATATTATTATTTATTCTTTTTATTATTATTTTCTTATGTCTTACATTTTTAGCCTTCTACAGATAAGTCCTTTGTTATAATTAAAATAAGGTAATTTAATTCAAATAGCATTATAATAAATCATCTAAGTAGATAATAATAATGAGACACATTAATAATTGAGATATATGATATAAATAATCGAGTAATAATATCCCATTAATACAAATAATAATATAAAAAAATAATAGAATAATGAAGAGGAATATCTCATTCTTCTCTGACCATTGACATTCATTCTGTTATATCAAAGATAAATTGGAGTGTAGGTTCCCTCCGTCTGAGACAAAATGATTTTTTTGTTTCATAAAAATTAAGTTTTTGTTTTTGTCCTTAAGAATAATGCGTGAAGTTTAAAGCTATTTTTCCATAAAGAAATTACTTACTTCACAGTTGGTAGTGTCAGTTCTGTGTAAGCTATTTTAGATTATTATAATTATTTATAATATAAGATTAATATGCGACAGTGTTAAGACTAATGTCTAAAGAAATACGGATATTAGTGAAACGTAACATCTGGGAAGCCATCACATGAGGACTGATATAGATAAGATCACTATGGTGAATGACTGCACCACCTTTTGAATACGTAAGTAGAAAGCAATACTTGTCCGTATATATGAGTACATATGGATATATTAAGTATATATTAGGAAAATGGATATACTCCTTCATATGACTTATAGCTTGCTAATAGATTTATACTGTACTGGAATCTTCAACGTGATTGTGAATTAATCACGTATTAAAGGCTACACATTTGTAAAGAGGAAACAAAAAATATAAACAGTGGTATATGTAAATTAAGTACTTATAAAATGCATACATATTTAGGAATTATATTCATTTTTAAACCTTCTAAATTAATTTGTAAGAAATAGAGTTTTCTTTTGCGTCTGCCCAGGAACGGGCTCGTTTGCTGGATATAAACTATCGGAGACAGATTAATTCTACGTACGGGATCATACGAATTGATTCCAATCCTAGGTATGGGGTCGGAGCGAAAATGTTTCAAATTAATGTTAATCTATTATAGGTGACGTTATGATAAGTAATTACCTTTTCTTTTGTCTTTTTTTTTATAAATTAATTTCTTTTTTCAGACTTTTCATATAAAGTTTAATAGTGTAATTAAGTTTCCCCAATTTAATTATTTATTAAAAAGACTCAGAAATGATTGGTGAGCTCCCCTACCCTTTGTATACTACGCTCGCATATATCAGATATATAATTGCAAGGTGGAGTAATATGACGTGGTCTCCTTCGCTCAGTGGAGCTCTGCGTTAGTAGGATACTAATATAGTGTCTCACATAAGTGAGTTTAATAATATATATGAAGTCGTGTGGAGAGGGAATTCGCATACGCACCCAGGTGATGTGTGCTATATAATATATATTTATATATATATATTATATGTATATTATAGTATATATATATATATATATATTATATATATATATAAGTACCATTTTACGTGGTCATTGACTACGATCAAAAACGGAAAAGATCCTTATCTTCCATGACCCGAGGGAGTTGATGACTGGTAATCGAAGCACGGTCTCTTTCCTAACAATAGCGTGATCATGATTACACAGGATGGAGGCAGCAGGTCAGTTATTGCGAAATCTCTTTCCTATTTTATATCCGTTGTTGTTTGGTTGGTGAACTTGTATAAATTTCTGATCTCTGATATCATGATTCTTAATCGTTGGCAAACCATAATTTTTTAGCATGAAAATTTTAATATATTTCAAAAGAAATTGACAGGAGGGAAAGTTTAGAAAGTGTGTACAGTGAAGGTTATTGTTATAAGATATGAAAGTGATAAGTGCTGTGTAGCGATAAGATTAAAAAGAAATATTTAACCTAGGAATTTTATAATCTGATCATTTTAAAGAAAATGAATGATTAGGAGAGAACTTGTCAACAGTTCACTTCTTTTGTTGACAGTGAATAATGAACTGAGTCGAAGTTGGCAGCGTCAAATACTTTATCTGGATAACGATTCGAGTATTGCTATCCGATAAAATCTTATGATTGTTCATCGCGATACTTTTTGCTTCAAACTAGTGTAATCGCATATTTTTTATTTATTGCTTCCAGTTTAGAACTGGGGCAAGAAGGTGCCCAATATCGTAATCATGCCGCTTACGTTCGGTCAGCTTTAATTATTTTGCTAGTGTCGGGTAGGGAGCGTGTTAGTTTTTGCTCTTCGCACTCCCGGTTTTACGCGTGTTTTTTAGCTTTTTGAACACTGTTAGACTTACGGTGCGATTTTCTAATTAACTCCGTCTAGATCCTCTTCTTAAATCTTACGTAATATTCTTATTATTACAAAAAACCTATATATATTTATATGTATAATATATTATACTATATATATATATATATTATATTATATATATATATATATAATATTATACTAAGTTATATATATTTATATATATAATTATATATAGGTTATATATATATTATATATATATATTATCATTACTATATATATATAGTATATGTTCATGTTTATAAATCCTTACGTTTTTCTTTAACTATAAATTTACGGTTTAATTTTTAGCAACTTAGTTTAATTTTTCAATGATATGGTAAAAAATACTTTTTAATGGAAGTTTGAAGTTTTTTAATGTCAATTACTTCCTTTTTATAATATATCTATACTATTATATAATTATATATATATTATATAATATATATTTATATATATACAACCTTATGTATATATGACAACTTTTTATATTTGTTGTATATATTTATAGAATTATGGAATTGTATATATATATATATATATATATATATATATATATATATATATTATATATATATATAAGGTCCCTGAGGTACTACGACTCGTCAGTTTATTTTTTTTTGTTTTTTTTTTAAATTTATTCTACTATATGATACAAACAGAGAATTTGAAGGTAAGGATCGATTCAAAATTTCGAAGTACAATGAACTTATCTTAAAGCAATAATTGTCAATTCTTGTTTTAAAAATGAAATGGTTAGCAAATGCGATGTGATATGCAAAAACCGATTAACATTTTTGGAATCAGCGTATAAAACTTATAAAATAATGTAAAAAAGAAAAAAATAAAAAAAAAAAAAAAAAAAAAAATCCATAATAAAATATCTTAAAAAGTAAGACACTACAGAAAAACATATATATTTGGAATCAGGTTAAGGCTTATTAATAAAAATATAAAAAAGGCAAAAAAAGAAAAAAAATTTGGGGGCTCCAGCGACGGGGGAGAGGGGGACGTTTTCAATACCCCGTAGGGAGGGCGGAGGAACCACCGCGACACCAAATACAAAGAGTGGGGTTACGGGACCCTCCGCGGAGGGGGGCGAAATGTCTACCTGTAAGTTCCCGGAAGGCGAGAAGAGCCGACATCTGCATCTTTGCGGTTACCTTGGGTATTCTTTGTAAAAAAAAGAAAAAAAAAAAAAAAAAATTAAACTGACGGAGTTGTGAAAACTATTAAAAGGTCATATATTTTTTGAATCAATGTCGGTGTACCCACTTAAATTGTTATTAGGATATATACTAGAAATATATTAAAAAAAAACAAAGAAAATATTCAAAACTGACGGAGTCGAAAAACAGAAGAGGTCTATATATGTAGTTATATTATATTATATATTATTATATTATATATTATATAGTATATTATATATTATATATATATTATATATAATATATAAATATATTATTTATATATTATATAATATATATATATATATATATATATATATATTTTATGCAAGGTATGTTAATCTGAATATATTGGAACCATAATGATATTTCACAGCCAAGTTATCCAGTACTATATACCATATATATAATTTATATTATATATATATATATATATATATATATATATAATATATATATATATATATATATATATTTATATATATATATATTATATTATATATATATATATTTATATTTGTTGGAATTTTATGAAACCAAGCTTGAATGCTGTAAACTAGTGAGTGTTAGTTTATTAACGGCTGATTGAGAAACTCTTTACAATAATAGAAACACAAGAAATTTGCATATTCGATCATGTAGACTCTCGTAACAATTATATATTTCGTAAGCAATTGGATACATAGAATGCACAAAACACTTCATATTTGATAACTCGATAGAGGGGTACAGATTTTTTTTCTGAGATAAGCGTATAGATTTTCAAGTTATTTTTTAAAGTTGTATTGCTTATTCTTTGTGTCAAGGGAGTACATCGCTTGTTGATACAAATTTCTGATATGAAGAGCATATGGTCAAAGGAGATATCTAGATTATGTAATGAACAATAAGACCATGTGTTTGTATGTCAAATTGTATTGGAAGTGTAAGAGTTTTATGATAAATTTTATTTGCTGCGTAATAACTTTTCGGAGGAATATTCATTAGTAATCGTGGAGAATAAATTCCCCTTTTACATCTATAAATTTTTTTTTTTTTTTTTTTTTTTTTTTTTTTTTTTGTCACTGAAGAACAATAGTTAACTTAATATATTTGTACCATAATTTTTTTTTTAATAGCTTATTTCATGAATACTAATCATTAATACCAGGTCTCGTTTATGTCTTCCATGTGTTAATTATATATCTATGATATATATATATATATATAAATATATATTATAATATATTATATATATATATATATATATATTTATATTTATATATATATACTTATTATAATACTGTAATATATATATATATATACTATATATATTAATATATATATATATATATATTTTAATTATATTATATATATATATATATATATAATAGTATATTTTTATATATATTATATTATTTATATATATTATATAATATGTATATATATATTATATATAGTATTATATAAATTATATATATCTATATAATATATTATATATATATATATATATATATATAATATATAATATATATATATATATTCTGTCTTACTGTTGCCCAGGAAGGTCCTGGTCTTGTAGAAAACCACGACCTTTCAGTGGACTCAGCATGCGTTTCCATTCGGCTCTGTCTTCCCACAGTTTTCTCTCTTGTATTTCCTCCACTGCATGTAGCCCACATTATCAACGAATCTTGCAAACGACTCCTCATTCTCTTCTTGGTTTTCTGAATGCTTTTCCATCCGGCATCACTCCATGTTTCCTTCGCTAGCCTGTTTCCTGCATCCTTTCCAGATGTCCACCATACTTCTTTTACTTAACCATAATATTGGTCTTTCATTCAAGGTACACAGCCCTTGCCATCCCTAACTTCGTCTATCCCTAATGCGTGATTCCTCACACCCTCCGTCTTCTGTATATATTCCACCCAAGTATTTAATTTTTTTAACTTTCTTACTAAAGATCATAAAGGATACGAACCCTTCTCCCCCTCTCTGCTCACCATCATCCCTTCTGTTTTCTCAGTGTTCATTTGTATCCTTTTGCTGCGTAGAGTTTTTTTTCTGCGAAACATCTAGTAATTCTTTTCATTCCTTCTCTACTTTCACTCACACACCGCCAAATCATCCGCATATACATAATAGGTAGGGCACTCTCCCCCTCCTCTTTAACCTCCTCATTGACTTTATCAATATAAGCTATGAACACATAGGGGTGACAATACGCTTGCCGCTGTTTCACCCTTCGAGCACATCAACAATTTTTCATTTTTATACCGTTTCTCATAGCACTTTGCACTTTGTAGATCGCTCTTTCAGCTTCTGTGACAGATTTTGTAGTAATCGGGACACACTATATTACTATATATATATATATATATATATTATTATTATATATATATTATATATATATATATATTATATATATATATAATATATATATATATTACTATATTATATATATATATATACTACACTTATATATATAAAAATATAGTATATATATAATATATATATATAAATATATAGTAATTATATTATATTATCTTATATATACTATTATCTATATATATATATTATATAGATATAATATATATATATCTATGCGCTTAGGCAGGATATCATGTCTAGTCATTGAAGTGATTATATATATATATATATATATTTATTATTATATATATATATATATATTAATGATATATATATATAAATAGTATATATATATATCTTATCTATATATATATATTTATATATATATATTATATATATATAATTAGATATATATATATAATTTGGTCTTCAAATTGCTGTAATATTTCTTTTAATTTTTTGCATTATTTATTTAATGTGTTGTCTGAGCTGAGAATCAACTTGTCGCTTCCGAGATTGATTTACAGCTTTGGCAGCCGCTAGATTGAAATTTTCTTCAGCAGTTCGAGACGATTTTAATTAATTGTAGAAGCATCATGTCTGATAAAATTTTTTTGGTAGTAAAATTCTTTCAGAGTTTGAGGTTTGAGTTGTGTTTTTTCAGAAGTCCAGATCTTTATTTACCTGAGAAAGCAGTTTGTGGAGGCGATTTGTTTCCAGAAGAGAAGGGATTATTGAACTAATGCCGACGAATGTTGATGAGAAATATTGCGATTCTTAAGGAAAGTAAATACTCCCACCCACCGTGTCTGTTATTAGATTCGAAGCATTCCATTGTCTACTTTCTCGCCTATATATTTGGTCGAGCAGGTAAACTCGTCAAACAAATCTGAATCATCCAAAAAGCATTTTCGTTCCGGACGTTCCAAAATCCTTGTTTTTTTTTTTTATTTTGTGACCATGAATTGAATACTTTAAGCGAAATCCAATCCATAAATTCGAAATCTGAAAATGTAACTGACCCCTGATCCAAGTACTTCAAACAAGTAATAAAAAATAAAAATCCACATACTATTTTCTTCACACGGTCTTTACCTCAGAAAATCTACTCCTCTTCTTCATCACGCTTACTAAGTAGCCTAAGACCGAATGTGGTAAAAAAACATGGTCTTTTCTCGACTGCAATGTTTCTTTCATATTGGTTATTGCAATGCTTCTACGGCTGAAATAGTCTCCTTCAATCTTATACAATTTGTGAAAAGAGCTGACTGGGAATGAGGAAATGAAGCCATATATTTGTAGGAATTTTCAAAACATCTGAACAATTTTGTTCTTACTGTTAAAATATTGATGTTCAGTCCGGAAAGAGTTTTCAGACAACCTTTCGATTTCCTGGCATTAAAGCAACCCATCTTGTTTTGCTGTATCCGTGAGCTGTTATACTATTCGACAAATCGAAAATTCCTTAAGCTCTTCTACTCGAATGGTATAATAAAAATACGAATATATTTTACAATTACAGATTCAACATCAACAGGGAGGGCAATCCTACCACATTGCACTGCGTTATGTAGAATATGAGCGAAACATCCTATTCCAATTAACTCTCTGCCCATCAAGGTATTTCAGTTTTCTAAATGTATTAACATCCTTTTCATTGCGATGGTCCCAAATTGTAGGATTTGGTGTTATCACCAAAAAGACCAACTACTTTTTTTGTGTAAATCATAATTTTAATTAATATTTATTAAATAATTTTAGCGACTTGATTGTTAGAGGGTCTTAATGAAGGGAGAGATTGAAGTCAGGAGCTTTACTGAACTCCTACGTATTGGCCTGGGAAAAACGAACATACGGGAAATAGTTTAATGTATCATGGTTGCCTGCATTGGTTTAAAAGTGTTAACAGCTGGGATCTTTTATTTGTTGTCGTAGTTCTGCCTCAGCATTTGGAGCAAAAACATTTAAAACATTGTTCGCACTTTTTCTTTTCAGCACAAGAAATTTCTGGCTCAACATTCTTAAATCTTACTAGGCAATCTGCAAAATCTAATTTGATTTCTCTACAGGTTAAATTATGTATGTAAATATATATATATATATATATATATATATATTATATATTATATATATATATATATATATATATATATATAATATATATATTATATATATATATATATATATATATATATTATACGGTATATATATATATTCTCTCGATATTATATATTTGAAAAGGGAAAATAGCGGGATCTCTCTGAAAAAAGCGGGACTTCTGAAAAAGCGGAACATTTTTTTCGATTTTAAAGAAGCCGGAACAGGGTCGAAAAAAGCGGGACATGTCCGCCTAAAGCGGGACTATGGTCCTTTATCTTCAGATGCATCAATCCTCTCCCCTCACATAAATTCTTCATTTAACACCTCCATATTCATATTTGGTAGCCATCTAGATGTCTAAAGCTTTCCTTAAATCTATAATACACTACATAGATCCCGGTTGTACTCGTACATCTTTCGTCTCAATCT
>JABUQX010063668.1:32500-45000 GCA_015478945.1 Trachelipus rathkii | reverse complement strand
TTTTTTTATAATAATAATAAATAAATTTTTGAAAATAATTATATCTTTTTAATAAGTAATTATGATAATAATAATAATTTATATATATAATTATAATAATAATAAAAAAAAAATAAAATTATAAAATTCAATTTTTTTATAATAATAATAAATAGACAAAAATATGAATGAACAATAATAATTAATATAAATAATAATAATAATAATAATATAATAATAATCATAATGAAAAATAATAATAACATATAATAATAAAATGAAAAATAATATAATATAAAAATTATAATAATAATAATAATAATAATAATAATGATAACAATAATAATTAAAAAATAATAATAATACAATAATAATAATCTTTAATATAATTATAATATAACTACATAAATAAATTTTAATAAAAATAATATTTATATTAAAAATTAAGATTAATAAAAAAAAAAAATTATTAACAATAATAATTTTAATAATAATAATTAATAATAATCATAAGAATAATATAATTAATAATAATTATAATTAAAATAATAATTTTTGATAAAAATAATATTGATATTAATGATAATAATAATTAAAATAATAATTTTAATAAAATTACTATTAATGTTAATAATAATAATAATATCAATTATAAAAATATTTTTTTAATAATTATAATAAGAAAATAATTATAATAATAATAAAAATATTTGTATTAAAAATAATATTAATAAAAATATTAACAATAATAATTTTTTTAATAGTAATAAGAATTATGAAAGTTTTAATAATATTAGTTATAAAAATATTTTTCATAATGATTATTATAGGAAATTAATTGTAATTTTAATAACAATTATAATAATTAACATAACTATAATATTAATAGTAGTAATAATTATTATTGTGATTTTCTTTTTGATTTCTTTCTTTGCCGCACTGTATATTTTGAGCCTCAATTTTACCGCGTTTTTTTTTTTTTTTTTTTTTTTAAGTCTTTGCCGCACTGTATATTTTAGAGCTAACTTTATCGCATTTTTTTTAACAACCACCTTTTCCTCATTTTCACTGTAGATTTTAGAGCTAACTTTATCGTAATTTATTTTAAGTTGCACTTTGTGTTTCATTCTTACGCTGTACGGTATTTTAGAGCTACCTTTAGCGCATTTTTTTTAACAACCACCTTTTTCTTATTTTACCATTTTTTTAACATAGCCTTAAAACTCGGCATGCATCAATTATGTTTTGTTTATTTTAATATATTGATTTTTAAATTTTTGTATTAATGTTTCATAATTTTTGGAAAAAAAAGATGATTTATTTGTTATTAATCTTTTTATTATTACTCCACGCCTTAGGGTCACTTATTTATGTAGTTTCTTTATTTTTATTTTTCACCAGGCGTGGTGTATTGGGTTAGAATACCCTCCTCTGTGACATAGATGCGAAATAAACACGTTGTTTTAACAAGAGCTTGAATTATTTTATCCTACAAAAAAAATAGGAGAAAAGTGGCGCGTCCCTTGCCATTCCTGGCATTACACCAACGCCATTATTAATTTCGGAAGAAGAGCGATAGGTGAAGTTCGCATTTACGGTACGTGAAATATTCTTTATTCTTAACTTGCACTTGCACATTCATTTTATAATTTACCGGAGAATACGGTAGACATCTCCAAACATACAGCCACAAAATTACAGGCAATTCCTTTTTATAACGATTGCCCCGTTCTCCATTAAAAAGACCATCACAAAATAGTAAGTGATGCCAGTCTTAACTTCCCCGTCCGGAGACATTCTATATGACGAAGAAAACATCTCCAAATCATAAAATGCAATTAAGGCATTTCCAGAAGACTGAGTGTAGTCCTCATCAGTCTCCTTCCTTCGAGCCAAACCATACCGCTCAAACCTCATATTACAATAGGAGAAGAGCCCTAACTTACTCTTCTCATTCTTATGGAAGATTTCCATACAATCAGGGTCCACCTGACGACTACAATTTTTCCGAATGGAACTCCAATTACCAAAATAAACGAAGAGCCAAGGACAATCTTCAACCATTTTTCCAATCATGATGATTTCCTCCAGAGGGTAGTGGAGTAATTGTTTGGGCTCATGATCCATTAGAATTAGGTTATTGTGCCCGTGTGATTGCGCTCCGGAGAGCTCACCGCAGCAATATGTCTTGCTTCACTCGAGGCTCGACTGACGAAGGTCTATAGCCCTCAAACTAGGGCGCAGACGTATGTGAGGAAAAACGAAGAGCACCTGACGGCTCCTCATTGCCTCCTCCAGTTGGATGGAGAAATTTGTTGTTGTTTTTTGAGGAAACGGTCCTTTGATTCAATCTCGGACAGGGTCACTAGGTAGGCATTGTTTTATGAAGAGAGTAGTGACCTAGTGATGCAAGGTACTATATTCTACTTCCTCTGTCCTACTTAAGGGCCAGTTGATTTGCGCCTTAGTGTTTCTTCGAAGGTAACCGTAAATGGTGTCGTCTGCCTGGTGCCTTGCGGTCACGTCTGTTTCCTTTCCGTGCTGCTTTAATAATTGCCTATGTGAAAAGGGATTTGTGTGAGATCTCATTTCTATTCGTAGGTGTTCGTAGTGATATGAGGATGTTCTAGGTGGACACTTAAGTTGATGTTTTGAAAATTATATGTGAATATATTGGAATTAATTATTGAAGCGCTTAGTGTGTGTTATTTATGATATGCATGAAAAATAAGATAGAGAAATTATTATATCATGGGCTATGTTTGAAAATTAGGGTGCAATTTTTAGATAAGATGAGTTATAGCACACCTTATAGAGATATATAAGAAATTCGGTCGAAATCAGTGAGAGGTTTGGGGCCCTAAGTTGTAGGTGGTAGCATTGCTTAATATATAGAATGATGTTATGGGTTTCCGGAGAGTAGCTGGTGGAAAGCATGGATGCGTAGGTCCTAGTTTAACTTTTAGCAGGTATCCGTATTGGTTGGTCCACCATGGAGGCTAACTGTAGGTGTTAGGTGCTCCATAACAGGAGTGTTTGAGGGTCAATGTGATACATCAGGAAAGATTGGCAAGCTTTAAACCATGTTAAGGGGAGTGGTCTGGATGATTGGTATTAATAAATGTGAAAAACCGGTGAATGGGCAAGAAACCCCACATTTAATCCTTCCAAAACTTTTAATAGTTGGGGCTAATGAGACCGATTAGCCCAACAACGAAAATGTTAAAAAGAGATTATTGGGGGTGGAAAGGTGAATATAGGGATTAATTTTAAGGAGGGAACAGAAGGTTATACACTAATGCCTAACACTTTGTTTGATACAAAAACACATGTATTTTAAATGATGTTTTTCCTACACCATCTCCTCTCCCACATTCAGTAGATAGTATTCCTACTATGCTTACCATACCTCCGCAACCTATACCTAACACTTTACTTACCTCTACCTCTATGCCTAACACCCTACCTACTCCTAACCTTATACCTAACATCCTACCTACTCCTACCAATATGGCTAACCCTATGCCTAACACTCTCCCTACTCCTACCAATTTGCCTAAACCTATGCCTAACACTCTAAATACTCCTACCACTAGTCCTAACACTATGTTTACTACCATACCTACTCCTACCACTATGCCTAACGCTATGTTTACTACTATAGCTACTCCTACCACTATGCCTAACGCTATGTTTACTACTATAGCTACTCCTACCACTATGCCTAACGCTATGTTTACTACTATAGCTACTCCTACCACTATGCCTAACGCTATGTTCGCTACCATACCTACTCCTAACACTATGCCTAACTCTATGCTTACTACTGTAACTAGGCCTAACAATTCCCAAAAGTTATCCCTACGCCTAAACAACTTCCAAAAATCCTATACCTCGCCTAAACGCTTCCAAACACGTTATAGCCTAGCAGCCTACAGCTTCAAAATGCTTTACCTACGCTACAATTTCCAAAAATACTATAAGCTACGCCTAGACGACATTCTCAAAATGCTATAGCTAACGCGGCCCTAACAAATTCCAAATACTTTACCTACGCTTAACAGATCTTCCAAAATGCTCTACCTATGCCTAACAGCCTCCAAAATGTTTTACCTACGCCTAAAGCTTCGCAGGAAAATGCTTTACATCTAAGCCTAACGATTCTCAAAAAATCTAGTACTTACGCCTAACAATTTTCCAAAGTACTATACTAAGCCAATTTTTGTAAATCCTAATACGCTCCCATTTTGGAAACTATTATGCCTAAGCCATATACCTATGCCTAACCATTTCCAAAATATTATGCCTAACCCTCAACCTACGCCTAACATTAGTAGTTATACAACTAATCCTAACAATCCTACGCCTACTGCTGACCTACTAAATCTTTTTGATCCTATAACTATGCCTAAGGAACCTATGCACCCGGTGCAGGATACAATAACTTCCGATTCTATGCTTACTGCAGATCTACTTAACTTTTCCGATCCTTATACTGTCTCTACTACACACTCTACTTCGGTGACAGACAGCATGAATTTTTTTTCTAACCCTATGGATCCTTTAACAACCGCTCTTGCTACAATGCATGAAAGAACTAATCCAAATGATACGATTAATTTACTAACAGCATCCGCTAAACCAGTGTCAAATAGCGCACTCCTTTCGAACTTGATGCAAAAACCGGCATCCGCGATTGTAACGAACGATGATAAAATTACTCCAAATTATAATATGCCCCCAAACTCCGGTAACAAACTTAAACTCTGTCCATGAGATATACCGATTCCTCCTTAGTCCTCCCCTCCTCGCTACTAGTACTATGGCTGACTGAGCATACTGTTACTAGTCTTCCCTATCAAGTGTCTCATCCGGTCTGAACTGTAATGTCCATCGTCAGATAGTACTTTTCTGTCGCGGTGGTGGTGTCTAATATGAATAGCCAAATTCCCTATTTAAATGAGTTATGCGGCTGACGGAGTATTATTGCTCTATTTATATTCTCTGTTTATTATTTTGTTGTTGTAATGTGTGTGTTGTTGTGGCCGCGGTATATTTAAAAGCAAATATTAAGAATTACAAAAACCTATTTTTATTAGTAAGACAGAGAACTGATTTTAGATAGCGGTAGTAACAGTAGCCTCTGCAGGTACTCTTTCATTTGTGAAATGGAAGAGACATTTAACATAAACATACCATTAAAACCCACAGAAATTACACTACGTTCTATCACGGGTTCAGAATTTTACCAAATGGGTACAATTATTTTTGACTTAACTTTACACGGGGAAACCATACCAGTTAACTTTATAGTCATATGTGACAATCTTTGTGGTTTTAGTACACCTTTCTTACTAGGTACAAATTTCTTAAATAACCCAAGAATAAAGCTTACAACCAAAACAAAAATAACAATTGAAGTAACAACAAAATAACCTTACTATACCCATACCACTTTAGCCACCAATATCCTACCAAAAAGAAATCCCCCAGCATACATGCTAAACATACAGAAGTAAACCATACAGAGACTAAGCCCCTCTACTCCGACGACATTTCTACTCCTAACAATCTTTTAATTGATACTGACGTTTCCTATAATTTATCTACTTTAGAAGACACAGAAATAGCTCCTTATTCTAAATACACTCTTTCTGTTAAAGCTTCTTCCCCCGCTCATACTTCTCCTCCTGACAATTTTATTCTGTCCACAGAGAACACCTATATCAACAACTTTCTTTTTGCTGGTAGTGTACTGAGTTCGGCCTCCGACGGCCAAGTTCTCTTGGACATAATAAATATGAGCGCTTCTTCCCAATTCCTTCCTCAAAATACCGTCCTAACCAGGGCTAATCCTATTATAGTTCTTGACGAACCCCTCCAAACGTCCAATGTAAATTTGGCAACTTCTTCCAAAGGCTTAACTCCAACTCAACTTAGAAATACTTTCAAAAAACTCGTCCAGGAATCTTTCAAAAACAATGAAGATTGCTGTACCACATTACAAGATCCAGATCAGTTAGAAAAGTTAATTGATCTGTTGATGACTTACAGAGTGTAATAGCCTTAGAAGATGATGAAGTCCCCATCTGTCCTTTAACTAAATTTTCCATACAACTTAAAGAAAACGCTCCAAAGGTACTGTACCGACCACAGTACCGCCTTCCCCATAAATACTTGACCCAGATAGACGATTGGGTCAAGTCCGCCCAACAAAAAGGGTACATCCGTCCAATAAGTAGTCCCCATTCGAGCCCTCTGCTCGTCATTCCAAAGAAAAACTCTTCAACTCCAAGAATTGTGGCCGATTACAGGCACATTAACGCACACACGGTGCTAGACCGCTTCCCCCTGCCTTGTATTAATGACATACTCTCTACGCTGGGAAAATCCAAAATTTTCAGCAGTCTCGATCTTCTCGACGCTTACCATTGTCTGGAAATCGAGGAAGAGACACAACCGCTACTAGCCTTCCGCACTCCGCGAGGTCAGTATGCACCAACAAGACTCAATTTTGGTTTGTCCAATGCACCCCCAGTGTTCGCAAGGACAATGGAAATGGTGTTGTCTCACCTCCTAGGTGACGTGTGCAGAGTCTTTTTGGAAGATGTCCTAATACTGGGAGAAACATTAAAAGAACATTTCTGTAACTTTGAAAAGGTTTTTCAATCTTTTAGAAAAAATAAGATGAAGATCAAACTCGCTAAATGTAAGTTTCTTCGAAACAGCCTCCTTTTTCTGGGTTTTAAAATTTCCCAAGACGGAATCTCCCCCGACCCCATAAAACTCCAGACTCTTACTACATTCAAACCTCCTACTAACGTAGCAGAAACCAGATCCTTGCTTGGTTTCCTGAACTACTTTAATCACTTGATAGACTCCTACTCCGTCCTTGCCAAACCGATAACAAAATTGCTACAAAAGAATGCAACATTTTTCTGGGGACCCGAAAGCAACAAAGAGCTTTTCTTATCTTAAAAGATAAGTTGTTACTCCAACCCCAATTAAGATTCCCTGATTACTCCAAGGAATTTTATATCAACACCGATGCCTCTAACCTAGGGCTCGGTGCTGTCCTATACCAATTGGACGAGAATGGCAAAGAAAAGCCATTATCGTTCATATCCAGAGCACTAAACAAATCCGAAGCTAACTATAAAACCATCGAGCAAGAAGCATTGGCTATAGTCTTTGCGTTGCAAAAATTTAAGAATACCGTATTCGGTTATCCGCTTACAATTATCACGGATAACCAACCGTTGATTCACCTCATACGTCATAAACAACTTACAGGACGTTTAGAAAGATGGAATTTATCATAGCGCATTTTAATCCAACAATCATTTACAAACAGGGCAAACTAAATATTATTCCGGACTATTTAAGTAGAAATCCTCCTCCTCCTTGTTCATATTCTTTTGCACAAAATAACTCCTTACTGGAACTATCCCTTTGACTAAAGAAAATATTGTAAATGAACAAAAGACATGTAAACGCCTTAAAACCCTCTATGAATATGCAAAACCCATCATCTCTCATAACAAACCTCTTTCCGAACAAGACACTCTTGCTGACACTTACCCCCATGTCTTAATCGATGACATTTTGCATTATGCAACACAGTCTGGACGGTTCCTTATCCAAGTACCAGACACATTAATCCACTCCGTCATCGAACACTCCCATGCCTCCTTAGCAGCGGGACACTGCGGAACGCAGAGAACCGAATTTAGAATTCGAGAACGATACATCTTCCCCAAATTACATACACTTACAAATGATTATTGTACTACATGTCCTTCCTGCCAAAACATTAAAGGTAATACTCCCAAAAACGCCCCCATAAAAGCATACCCCCCTCCCCTATGAACCTTTTTCCAGATTCCACCTAGACATTTTAGGACCTTTACCACAATGCAAAATTACACAATGTAAATATATCCTTTGCATGAAAGACTCTCTTACTAGGTATGTTGAACTTGTCCCCTTAAAACAACATACTACCAAAGACATTGCACAGGCTATCCTAGAGAGGATAATCTGTCGCCATTCTACTCCAGAAGTAATTATTTCCGATAGGGCACCGGAGCTGACCTCCCAACTTTTTAAAGAGATATGTGCCCAATGGCGTATTAAGGCAGTTAACATAGTTGTGCGACACGCCCAGAGTAATGCATTGGTGGAAAAAGAAAATCATAAGATAAGCAATTATCTACGACACTATGTCAACACCAATCATAACGACTGGGGTCAATACATTCCATTCACACAAACTGCCATAAATTCAACCTACCATTCCGCCATCGGTACCTCCCCACACTTCCTCCTTTACACTTACAATAAACGTCTCCCTTGGGACCTTCCAAACTATTCCTCCCCTTTTACTTCTACACAACCACCCCGTAAGTACATAAATGATTATGTTGATGAAATAGCCGAGCGAGCCCACTTAATTAGAGACCAAGCTCGCGAACATTTACAAGCAGAAACAGAAAAACAAATCCTAAAACAACTACCAAAATCTTGTACTATCCAAATGAAAATAGGCGACTTAGTTCACATCTTGAACGTCCTAAAGCCTAAACAAACCCCCAAACTTGCCCAAAAATGGACAGGTCCTTATAGAATCCTACAGTTTGTTCCTTATAACAAACTGTTACTCCAATGTCTAAATTCCTCAAAATCTTTTATTGTCCACAGGGATAACGTAAAAATATCTAAAGTTACAAATAATTTCCAACCCCTTTCCCAACAACAACCCCACGGCGACCTACATACAAAAACAACACCTCCTCCAAAACAAATTCAACAAATTACAATTCCCCAACAACCCATACGAAACATACCACATACCATATACGCTCCACCAAACACAATATTCCCTACACAAACCCAACAACGACCACAAAGTCAACCACCAACTACACCAACAACTCCTTTACACATTCCTTCCCTACACCGACAAAATTTACAACAAAGACAGTTATTCCCACATGAAGAAACTGCATCCCCAGAACAAATTTCTCCAACACCATACAGACCTCCTTTGCTACAAAGACAACAAATACCACCGGAAGAACCCACTTCTTATGAAGCATCCTCCCATGCACATATAAGATCACCTATGAAAAATTTCCAAATCTTACCTTCCCCTCCAAAATTACAACCTTTACAAAGACTTACATCATCACCACCCCTCTTTCCTAGATTTTCTTTAGACGAACCTCCAACCTTACCCCCTAGAGCTCCTTCTCAAGAAACAATCCAACCACAACCCACTACTTTAGCAGAAATATCTCCCCCCACACCTCCAGACACCAGAGTGAATGATCCATCCTACAGACCTTCCTTAACATTCAGAAATCCTGACATACCACACCCCATGCAATTACGAAACAGACAACAACCTCCTACTATTATGAGAGGTCAAAGAGAATTTATTTTACCTCCTAAGCAAACTTTTCCTGCAGGTAGAGGTCATCCACCTCCACGACCCCCCCCACCAACTTAAAAATTTTCTTTCCTTTCTCCCCCAGAGGAACATCAATATTTGTAAACTATGTGAAAAAGTTAATACATCTTTTGAAACAAACACCATTCAAAGACATTATTTCAAGATAAACTATCTCCAACATTTCTAAAGATGTAAATAAAAAAAAAATTAAAACCAGAAAATTTTTAAAGGCAAAGAAACATTAATTAAAAACTTTATGTACTAGTCAAATTATAACTTAAATATCAACAACTTAATCAATTTAATATTTTTCATTTATTTAATAACTTAAATAGTAACAACATAATCAAGTTCAATATTTTTTTTTCACTTATTTTATAACTTAAATACTAACAACATAATCACCCAAAAAGAAATTTATCAGAACATAACCTTTGAAAATACATTTCCAAATCTCAATTCTCACATCCATTCTACACA
Organism: Trachelipus rathkii; assembly: GCA_015478945.1. Lineage (NCBI taxonomy): Eukaryota > Metazoa > Arthropoda > Malacostraca > Isopoda > Trachelipodidae > Trachelipus > Trachelipus rathkii. Next base: position 35,087 of record JABUQX010063668.1, on the reverse strand, counting down.
TTAAAGCAACTCTATCTATTTATCCAAATTTAGAATCCATTGACACCTATTTAAGAACATTTTCAAGCCCTTTTCTTTTCTTTTTCTCCCAAGCCGGGTCTATTTTCCATTTTGAAAACCACATATATAACTAAAATAAGAATGTATTTTAATTATATTTCCAGAAAATATTCTTAAATCTATAATAAGAATATACCGTATTTTAATTATATTTCCAGAAAACATTCTTAAAAATCTGGATTTGCCATTACTTTTACCCCCACCTTCTCAGACCACGTGTTTATATGGAATCATATAGCAATCAATTCCAATAGTTTCTTTTACCTTCTCTTAATTAAAATTACATTTGATTAAATTAGAAATAAAAAAAAAATTTACTGCAGTAAATGCTAAAGCAATTTTAAGGAAATATTGATAAAGAAATAATAGAGAAAAACAAAATTAAAATTTGATAAACTCAGTCTTGAATCCAAGAAAGCCATTTTGGGTATAAGGCTTTCCAGCAAACTTTAAAAAAAAAAAAAAAAATAAAAAAAATAAAATCAATTTCATTAATAAAGATGTTTATAGTGCACAATTTTAATTGACAAAACTTTTCACTAATTTAATTTCGATATTTTAAATTACTACATTTACAGTTTTAAAGGAATTAGAAAAATTACTAATAATTTTTTTTATGGCTGGCTTCGGAGATTTTTTTTTTCAAGCCAACATTTCATTCTTAGCAAATTAGTTTTTTTTTACGCTAGTAAATCAATTTTTACTTTTCCAGCATAAATCATATATCATTTTGTTTGTCTCTTTATTACGGACATTTTGAGATGAATATTTTAACTTTTCTTCAAGTTTTTCTTGATCTTCGAAAAATCACGAAGTAAGGTTTTCATTATCTAAATAATGCATTTTCAGCCAGCAGCTATCTTGGTTTGACTTTTCATAAGTCATGTTCCAATATTTATAAAACCAAAAATGTTACAACTGTTTCGAATTAAAATCTTTCTGAAATAACAACAAACGTTTATATTTTTAATGGATTTAACTTTGAACCAAGTACACAATATTTTTTTTTATCAATTTTATCGCTTATCAATTTCTAATTAATTTAAAAAGAATTTAACTCTGAGCATTTAGACGAAATTCAAACCTTTAACGAGTCGGCAATCGCCCGAATATAATACGGCAGTTGGCGTCTGGGAGAAACGTGAAAAGGCTGTTTAGTTTTGTGTACTGATTTTTTTTTTTGAAAAAAAGTGATAACTAATCTACACAAGATTCTTTTTGTTTTTGTTTTTTTTTTGTGCCAGTGCTTATAAATATTTGTCGCGTACCGTACCTTAATATTTAAACCGAAGTTTAATTTTGGTAAGAAATTTTTATTTTTAATTTGCTCTTATTTTGCACGAATAATAAGAACACGCGCATGCGCTTCTTAGACCTGATATAGGTAAAAAAAAAAATTTTTTTAAAAAAAAAAAAAAAAAAAAAAATAAAAAAAAAAAAAATTAATTTTAAATCATCATTATAAGAGTTATAAAAATAAATAATTTTTGAAAAATTTAATAAGGTAATTATGATAATAATAATAATTATATAAGTAATTATAATAATAATAATAATAAAAAAAAAATTAATTATAAAATTCATTTTTTTATATAATAATAATAAAAATAATAAATAATTTTTAAAAATTATTTTAATAAATAATTATAATAATTAGAATAATAATTTGAATTTTTTTAATAAACATTAATAAAATAAATAAATTATCTAGTGTACAATTTAAAAAATATTAAATTAAATCCACTTCATATAAAATAATTAATATAAAAAATAATAATTATATAAATAATTATAATAATAATAAAAAAAAATAATTTTAAAATTCAATTTTTTTTATAATAATAATAAAAATAATAATAAATAATTTAGAAAATTATTTTAATAAATAATTATAATAATAATAATAAAAAAAAATTAATTATAAAATTCAATTTTTTTTATAATAATAATAAAAATAATAATAAATAATTATAATAATAATAATAATTATATAAATAATTATAATAATAATAAAAAAAAATAATAATTTTAAAATTCAATTTTTTAAATATAATAAAAATAATAATAAATATTAGAAAATTTATTTTGAATAAATATATTATAGCTTAATACAATAATAATTTTGATTTTTTTAATAATTTTAATAATAATAAATAATTATATATATATAATTATAAAAATATTAATTGAAATAATCATATAGATACTTATAATAAAAATAATAATTATATAAATAATTATAATATTAATAATAAAAAAAAAAAAAAAAATTTATTAATTTTTAAACTTCAATTTTTTTTATAATAATAATAAAACTAATAATAAATAATTTTTGAAAATCATTTTTAACAAATAATTATTATAACAAATTTTTTTTTTACTTATTCACGCATCTTACCTTTGCGAATCTCGGATAAAATTTAAAAGCAGTAGTGAGCCTAACTTTATTTAATTTATTTTAAGCTGCACTTTGTTTTCCATTCTCATGCTGTATGGTATTCTAGAGCTAACTTTATTTAATTTATTT
>JABUQX010063668.1:7500-27500 GCA_015478945.1 Trachelipus rathkii | reverse complement strand
AGTGAGCAATTAAAAAAATACATGACCATCTACTATATATTATATAATATATATATATATATATATATATTATATATATTTATATATATATTATATATATTAATATATATTTATATATTAATATATGATATATATATATATATATATAATATATATTATTATATATATATATATATATATATATATTATATATATAGTTTATATATGACTATATATATATTTAGTATTATAAAACTTATTAAAAAATTAAAATAAAATGATTTAAAAAATTAATCAATTTGAACTTGAAAAAAAGATAAAAGTAAGCTTTCTTTTTTAGTAGCAAAAAATCAAATTTTTAATTTTTCCGTCACAGCCGTACGGTAGTTTTCCGTGAAAATATTTAACTGAGAGTATATAAAGCTTTTCAAAAAGCTTCCCTCAAAATGTTAATCACATCAACCATCTTCCCGATATGATTAATAACTTTAGTGTGATCTAATAATGAGAGACTCTCTAAACCCCAAGAATTTTTTTTAATATAGTAAAAATATTTTAGAATAATATTTTAACCTAACAACATTTTTAAACAAATTAAAATGTTATTTTAAGCAAAAAAAAGTGCCTTTTGAAATGGAAGAATGCTAATTAAGACAAATTGATTTGTTTATATATTGTTTTTATATTAATGAAAAAGTATTTTCAGATGAGATTCTTAGTAATTCATTTCAGCTAACTAGTGGTAAAATGAAATATGTAAATAAACATTATCAAGTTTTAAGATACAAAATGCTTCCTAATTAAATTTATTTAATAAATCAAAATTATATATTGAAGTTAGATAAGATAAATGTAGCTTTATTTATTAAAATATCTGACTCATTTGGACCAACAATTGTTGTTTATGTAGTTTCTTTGGACAGAAAAATAAATTTTATATATATATATATATTTATCTATATATATATATATATATATTATTATATATTATATTACTTATATAATTATATATTATTATAATTAATATTATAAAATATATAATATATTATATAATATATATATTTATAATTATATTATATTTTAATAATAATTAAAATATTTTATATAATCCATAATAAATAATTAATAATATGATACATAATATTATATATAAAAGGTTATAATTTTTATCCTTTGGAATATAAAGAGTACAATACAAGTTATTTGATAAAATGTAAATAATTATATATTCATATATATATATATATATATTTATATATATTACATATATATTAATATTAATATAATTTATTTTATTATAATATTATATAAATATATATTATATAATATAATATAATATCTATATAATTTTATTGAGTAAGATATATTTGATCGCATAATTTGTGATAGTGACGGATGAACTGCATGCCTCTCTCAAAAATAAAATAACCACTAAATTAAACCGTTAAGAAAAAATATCCATAAAATAAAGTACCCAAAAAAAATAAATTCACTGATAAAATTAATAAGAATATTACCTACAACTTAAGGAAATCCCTTTAGAATAAAATTGATTAAAATATAACCGTGGCAGCAAAGAGTAGAACAGAAATATTACAAACATACAAAAAAAATCTGTACATAAGATAATAATTTTCGCTGTGCCCGATCTCTGGACATATTTTTATAATTTTTCTGTTTTTGAATATACGTTTGGATTAATATCGGCAAATTTAAGATAATACCCGACCAGAAACTCCTGCAATGATTGTAGAAAATAACTCACAATTAACTCCTTGATGATTGCCAATTATCTTGTCCGCGAGTTTTACGATTCTGCAGTATGCTACAGAAATATATTGTATTCTCTCTATTTTCTGACTAGATTTCATTTTTTTATTCATGACTCTTATAATTAAGAATTTGATGCTGTGACTGATGAACTCTTATATGTTACAGCTCCTCGCATTTGCTATCTTCAATATTTGTTACGTATTCATCTCAATACTCTTATTCATATAGAACTTCTTTATCGGATTTTCGTTCCATGATTAAAAATAAAATAAAAATGTTGTGCTAGTTGTTGTGATGTCTTAATATAGCGATCTCTCTAGTATCCTATAGATGTGAATAAATCGTTTGATTATATAACATATCACTAAAATGGAAGTTAAAATTATTTCTTTTCTTAATCTCTCCAGATACAATAAAATCCATAATAATGAAATTCTTATGAAAGCACTAAAAATTCCTACAGGTCCTAATGACAAGAGACTGAGAAAAAGATTGCAATTGCTCCTCCGGAAAAATATACCATGGTTACCATTCTCAAGCGAGCTCTACTCGATCGCGAGCTCTGTATCTTGAGACGAAATTACCATACATTATAAACAGCTAAGCTTGTGTATATATACCCAGACGTCTCTGCCTAGCACAAATATAGAAGCATTGCAAGAGAAAAAAAAAAGATATTACCTCTGAGTGATGTAGAGATAAGACAAAATCATCACACATCAGACGTACTAAAAACACTTCACATATACTATCCAGATCTCCTCTCAGAAACAACAACTATCACTAACAATTGTCATACGAGACTGGATTTGATCTTTAGAGGGGGCTGCTATATATGTATAGTTTAGAGTCGTTGGTAATTAAAAATTAGACGTAGAGCACTTAAATGTTTTAAATTTTTCTTATGTGACTAACTAAAGTCGGTTTTGCTCATTTATAGAAAGAACATTGTGTAACGAATACCCAAAGCGGGGATACCTTTGATTCTACTATAGAGGATTACTCTATAGAGATGCCATATACCTACGCCATAATTGAAAATAACAGCGTCAGAAATCGACAAAAATGGGTACTGCCTCCGTGTGAGCATAGCAATATGGTGGAGAGATCCGTGCGAGTTGTGCTCGGCAAACTAATCCTCGTTACCACCTCCCTCTTAGTCTCATCAATCCTCTCCCTCCTATTCAGAGCATCCTTGAAACGCCCATTCCACACTAGGAGTAATATAATGATAATCTCCTCCTCGACATTTCCTTCCCAAAATTTTACACATTATTTTTATTGTTGCCCTGCCAAAATTTAAAGAAACCAGAATTCAGAACTTTTTTGAGCCGTACAGAATGTTTTATTCGCTTGCCAATCGGAATAATACACAGTATAAAATTAGGTAAAAAAGATAGTCTCAGTCCTGAATCTGAAAATACCGAGTAAGGATGAAACATTTTTCCAAAAGATAATTTTCGAAACAATGAGTTACAAACGTTTTTAATATATAATAAATAGGTAAAATTACAAACAAATATTATATAACCTCTCCCATTTATACCACAAAGATGCTTCTACTAGGATTAATAATAAAATAATTAGTGTAAATATTAAAAGTTGATATATTTCCCTTGTGCACTAACGTTTCTTGCGTTTTTATAAATAAGTAATACCCGAGTTCTTTTTATTCTATTGTTATTATGTTTCTATTAATATATTTTTATTTATATATGTATTTCAAAACTCTGCTGTTTCTCGATTTTTTAACATCCATCAAAAATCCTCAATTACATTGATTATATCAGATTAAAGAGAATAAAGTAAATATCAAAATTTTAAATGTTACGTGAGACATAGATGTTAGCTCGTCTATCTTTCTTTAGGTCAAATCACTGTAGGTATTAGAAATTACTACTTCTGTTCACTTGCTTTTTGTGTTTATCTAATATTCCAAGAAAGCAAAAAATTTATCCAATTTCTCAATATTTATCATTTTTCCTCCCTTGACCATCATATTCCTAAGGTATTCCTTATATGCCAAATCCTTTCCCTTAAAAAATATAGTGAAAAGTCAACTCAATACTAAAATGAGTGTCATAACAGTGAAAGTCAAAGGGGCACTGATTCGCATCCCTAGCTCGGTATTCAGTAGAAATTTACCTAGAGAAGTTGCCCTCCTGAGAATTAGGGCTATGCGCGCTGAGGTTGAACTTCCCAATGAAAAACAAAGGATGCCTATATATAGGTTAACTCACCTCTAATATGTAACTTTGACAAGAAATATTAAGTTTTTTATCCTGTTACTATCCATTATGTAATATGCTCTTGTCCTTTATCTACTTCGCTATGAGCTCATGCGAGATCAATGCTCCATGCTTTTTAAAACACAAACATTTCCTCTCTCCTAACAAACTCTCCCTGCCTTCTACTACCTACACATTTCTCAAATTATTACAAAAAATAAACCTTCTTTTGATACTAATAATCCTTAATAATTATACTTAAATATTAAATAAATTAACCATATTGAAAATATAAAATACTGATGGAATGTGGTGACGAATTTAATAATATGTAATTATTCAACCTAGTAAACCAAGAATCGTTAATATAAATCAATACAATAACCTGCGTAGAAACAATAATCTATACTTAAACTCCGAGTTTCCAAAATATCTGTTTCTAAATTTGTTGTAAATCTTATAATTACAACACAAACTGACACTAACTCAATATAGCACTCACTTATAAAGATATTCCACAAACTTATAATTACATAGAGAATAGAAAAACAATTAACTTTACATAATATCCCACTTAGCAACTTAAACCTGTATTATACCTCGTCCGGTGATAAAAATCCTTCATCTTACTTACTCCGCCTCAGTCCACGACCATAAATAATACCCGCATTTTAACTAAGTAGTATATAACGCTCACAAGGTATATCAGCTCCCCTCCTAGTTCTCCTGACCAAGTTCTAATCTCGGGTTTTCCTAACTCATCATGAACCTAAGTCCTCAATCCACAATAGTTAATCTATCATCCTCCGTCGTATTCACTCAATTACTCGTATGACCTTATCCGTGCTTAATATCATACGTCAGTGACCTAAATGTTTAGTTAAGTACTTCAGACTCGGACTCGTTTTTGAACTCGGTAGGTATATAGGGGTGATAATATACATCTTCTTATTTCCTCTATTTTTTTTTTTTTTTCTCGAATTTTCGGTCCAATTCTAACAAAATCTTACACGATTTGGATACTCCTCATAAGATTTATCACTTATAAAAATAAGACTACAAATAAATTCACAGATTCCAAAATCCAATCCTTTTAAATTTTCTATCAATAAAAAAATTGAAATTATTTAGTTTCTAATATCTATACCCTATTTCCATTTTTCATTAAGTTTTTCTTAACTTTTCTCTGTGAGCCTTTCTAACTATCTCACTTCTCAGGTCTTTGAAAAACTTTTCATACCATTCCTTAGGGTGATATAGTCTTCATATCTACAATCTCTTCTCGAGTAATTTCTTCACTTTCATATTTCCTCTGTACTGTTGTTTTAACCCATCTTACGAACCAATTGATCATGAAATCTCATATTACTTCTAATTTATAAGACTTGTTATTTCATATGAAAACTCTTAAAGCCCCCAATCCTCTCGAAAGTCACGATCAGTGGTCAAAATATTATTACCACATCGTACTTAAAATTTGATACCTACATATTAATTATATTATATATTATAATATATATTTAATATATATATTAATATATATAATATATTAATATTATATTATATAATTTATATTATATATAATTATATATATATATAATATATATAATTATATTATATTAATATATATAGATATATATTATAATATATATATTTATATTAATAATATGATATATATATATATATATATATATATTATATTAATTTAATAATATATATATATATTAATTATATATATATTAATATATATTTATATTAATTATATATATATTAATATTATAAATATTATATTATTTAATTATATTAAAATATATATATATATGTATATATATACTATATATATATGTATATATATAATATTTTATATATTATATTTAATATATTATATTATAATATATACATAATATAATATATATTATATATATATATATTAAATATATATATTATTATATATAATATATTAATAATATATATATTATTAATATATATATATTATATTAATATATTATAATAATTATATATATAGTATATATATATAATTATATATTATAATATGTGTATATATATTATATATAACCCACCATAATATATATTGGGTATATATATTATAATATAATATTATAATTATTAATATATATATATATTATATATTATATATATTTATAATATATATTAATATATTATATATATATATATCTATATATATATATATATATATATAAATATATTAATATATTTATATATATTAATATATTATTATCATTAATATATATAATATATATATACATTAAATATAAGAAAACAAACATCTTAAACAGACAACTCGTCATCAATTTCACGAAGCAGATATTGATAACAATCTAATATATTCGATATACAATTATTGGTCAGTATATTATATTATAGTGTGCATAATCATATATATGGTGTGAATATAATTAGTTTTAGAAACATAGACAACCATGATATTACCTTTTCAAAGAATTAATAAAATAAATTATTCGTAAACTTACACTAGTTAAAAATAGGATACAATAAACCCTCCTAGAGAATTAGTTAAGGTATACATAGATATATTTTATTAATTTTTCAGAATTAATTATACAAGGCAATTAATCTATAGAGACTGACAAATGGTGACCATTAACTCTCCAAGTTTTTTATATTTAATATAATATTAATTTATTATAAATAAACTATAATAAATAAACCTCATAAATGAATAATTTATAAACCCAAAATTATTAAAGTTAAAATGAGTATGACAAATAAATATAATATGAATATTTTCAAAAAGCTATTGTCATACAAGATACAGAGTCATCTCTACAAGGTCACTAAATGAACGGGAAAATCACGAAATACCAATTACCAAATAGCAAAGCGAAATATATCGTCACACTCACAATCTCACCAATACTGTCCCACCGTACAACTTCAGATGCTCCGAATAGACCATACCCTATATATTACAAATAAATAACTCAAATACATAAAACATATATACAATATATACAATAAATAACAATAAACAAATAACAATACAATTATACAATACAATACATAAATTAAAAATTAAAACTATTTAAAGAAAATATTAATAATAAATAAATATAAATCATAAATATAAGTATATATATTATAATATAATATAATATATAATATTTTAAAATTGATACAAAAAATTAATAATATTGTAATTATTTATATTGTATGTGATTGTCAATATTAATATTTCGTTATCTTCTTCTATAATTGTGTAGATTATTTGATATAATTAAAAAGATTAAAACGTCACAGTTGCATATTAGCTATATATAAATAACGTATTTAATGATTATATAGTATAAGGTATTTTACAGTCATAATATAAGATTATTATTACCGAATATTATATTATTAATATAATATAAAATTGTCATATGATTTAAAAAAATTGTAGTATTGATTAAAAATCTTTCGTAAATTGAAACTAACGAAAAATTTAATTTCGCTTTATTGTTTAATTAATAATATTTATTATTATTTTATTTATTATAAAAATTTAGTGGGTAGAAGGTAATGGAATATGAAAAATATATTAAACAATATAAAAATATATTAAATACCTTAAATTACTATATATATATTAATTTATATTTATATAAGATAATATTTTAAGTAATTAATATAAATAATATATATATATATTACAAGAAATATATATTCCTGTATTATAATATTAATAATATATATATATTAATATAGTATATATATAGTCTATAAATTTTGCTTTGATATAAAGGTTTAAATTTAGTCAGAATCCAGTAGATTACATATTAATATAATATTTTTATAATATATATATATATATATATATTTATATATATATATATATAATTATTATTATATATATATATAATATATTATAAATATTTATAATATATATTAAATAATATCACAATATATATATATAATATAGATATAAATTATATTAATATACAATCGAAATGTAATGGCATAATGCATGTATTATTGAAATATTATTATATTTATTTTCTTTAGTATAAAAATATAACTTTCAAGTAATTTACCATAATATAGCAAAATGTATTTCATGTAAAAGCAGACGAAGTACTTTATCTTTTAACAGTGCGGTTGGCCTATTAATCAACTTGAAAAATAATTTTTTTCGCGCACTAAAAATTTGCTTTCCGGCTAAAATTGACTTTAATTTAATTATGTTTAATCTAACCCAAAAATGGTGTGCGACAAAAAAAATTGTATATCTTAAATACTCTTGTACTTGTGTTGATTGCAACAAACATTTTGTATAAATTAAAACTTAATTTTATGTTAAAAAAAAAAAATTTCAACATACTAAGTGACTTCTCAAATTTCAACATAAAAATTCCTCAAATTCTTCTTAAAAGACAAAAACAAAATCCTTCGCCCAAACTTCATCAGTAAAAATAAAATCATATCTATCTATTCTTCAAAAAGGGTGCCCTTAACTCCGAACAACTCTACAATTTTTGGTAAATCTCCTTATTTGATAAATTATTTAGTTTACGCGATAAATGTTAAATAAAATAATAAATATAAAAAAAAAAATTTAATATACTAACAGTATATAAATATAAATATTGATATAAATATATATCTTATTTTTTATTATATATTTGGACGGTATTATATAAGTCAATACTAGGTGTTATTATGCTGATAGTAAACTAATTTTATCATATAAGTATATATATTATATTATACATTATTTTACTTTATCTAGTTACATATAAGGTTACCCGGACCAAATATTTTAGTTAGGTATATATGAGGGCTCGAGTAACTATCTCACCGAACACTGGGGTAACGTCAAACAAAGGTAGCTAGTTATATATATATATATATAATATATAGCTAGGGATCTATGTTATATCCATACCCCTAGAGGTATGAATGATGACTTGGTAGGAGATTGTCCACATCGGGGAGGTCCACCTGCGACACCCCAAATACCAAAGAGCGGGGGGTTCCGGGAGACCCTCCCGGGGGGATGAGGTATGAAAAATTACGTTATCTTAACTCCTATATTTAGAAATGAATCTGATGTGTCGATACACGCGCGCGAATACGAGTTAGACTGCTGCAGGATTCTAAGTACAAGACCTGTTCTTGAAGCTGTAACAGATGTCTTGTTAGATATTTGACAGCCACCGTTACACGACAGACAACACTCCTTAACATCCATTGCGCTCACATCCGATTGTTAAACACAAATGGATTACGATAATAACACAATTTTTCACCGTATCCTTTAGGGTGTGAGTAATCTTTAGTATTTATTAAAAATAATAAAAAAAAGCATAAAATTTATAAGACGTAATATCTCTATTTATATTTTATAATACGTATGACTATATACTCAATATACTAATATAGTGGTTCTTTACTAAAAATAGGGCCCTCCAATCTATTAATTACATATATTATTATATAATATATTACTTATAAAATTAATTATTAAAAAAATATATCTTTTATTTTTTTTATTTTTTTTATAATACTTTATTGTTAAATACATTTCAATGTAAATTTTTACGTATAAGGATTAATTTCCAAATAAATGTGATTGAAATATTGGTGAATATTTTTTTTTAGTATTGTAGTTTTTTGATTAGATATATATTTTTTTATTGTATTTATTTTTTTTTTTATTGATATTTTTTATCTTTTTTTTTTTTTTTTTTTTATTGTTGCAATTTATTCCTATTACTCGTACACTCAAACTAAAAAATTATATATGGTAACCAGCTAATCCAGCCTATTGAGTTTTATACCCTATACTTATAAGATATATATATATAATAATATATATATTTCTAATTTAGTTAAAAGTATACTATTTACCAATATTGTTTAATCCCCCGTATTTCACTTTTTTATTGAAAGTATGTGGTGTTTATGGGATATCATCATCTCCTGTAACGCTAAGTATAGTTGTGGAAAAATATGGCATGGGTCGCTTTTCAATAGAAATGTAGTTTACCACCCGACACGGTCCGTGGTACACCATAGGTTAACGTGCTAGAAAGTATAATTAACGGCATTTTTTTTTTTTTTTTTAACAAAGGTCAAGGTGAACATTTTCCTTAAATTTTTTATAGAATTACATGAGAATATTAAAACAGTTTTTAAAATCATACCTTAATAATTTCTGTTCTTTTTATTGAAGTAAAGTCGGGCGGCGTTTTTGAAAACCAATAAACACATCCCTCTGATGGTATAAAGCGTAAGGCGTTATAGTTACCACCCACCACGATGAAGCTGAAAGAAATCTACCGTTCATATGCTGTAAAGATTACTTTCTTCTCAGTAAAGATAATTATGGACCGTCTCAATCTGACTCAGTCACTTTTTAGGTCAAAACCTCTTGCTCACACTCTATCTAATACTTTTCAACTTATAACCCTGCTGTTCAATGTGAATATATAGGGTTTATATTATATTAATACTATGATAAGCATTGCCATTATTACTTAGCTTACCGTATTATGAAATTCTTAATTATATATTAATATAATATATAATATACGAATATATTTATTAATATTTAATATAATAAATATTATATATAATTATTTAATATTATAATATATATATATATATATATATTATATAATATAATATATATAATATATATATATATATTATATATAATTAATATATATACATATATTATATAATATATAATCAATTATATATATATATATTTATATAATTATATATATATATAATATATATATATATAATAATATATCATATATATATAATATATATAGGTATAAAAGTAGTTATACCTTTTTATAGGCTCACTATCAGTTCTTATATATATATAAATAGTATTAATAAAAAATATAAGATAAAATAAATTCTAATACTTAATTTAAAAAATTATGAGGTTTTTAAAAAGATTAAAACTGAATACCGTATATATTTATTGCTTTGTAATTTGGATAATAATAATCAATAATAATCAATAATATATAATTATTAATGACAAATAATAATAATAAATACTCTCATAATCAATAATAATAATCAATATCAATATATACATCAAATCACCATCACCACCAATAATAATAATAAATAAAAAATCTATTAATAATACCAATCATAATAATAATAATATTAAAAAATAATAATACCCTAATAATAATATTCCTAAATAATAATAATTAATAATGAAATATCGAAAAAGGGTATATAATAATGAATAATGAATACTAATAATAATAATAATAAATAATAATAATAATATAAATAATAATAATAATATAATAAATAATAATATAATAATAATAATAATCAATAATAATAATAATGAATAATTTTAATAATTAATAATAATAATAATCCTCGAAAATAATAATAATAATAATTATACATTAATAAATAATAATAATTAATAAGTAATAAGTAATAATAATAAATAATAATAATTAATAATAAATAAGTAATAATAATAATAACTAATAATAATAATGAATAATAATAATTGTGATGGATAAGACTGAGGAGTAGCCACATTAAAAAGTCTGTTTATATCGTTTGTAGTGACTTAAGGGCGTTGAGGAAATCGTGTGTATGTGTGGTTTTGAGTGGGGACGGTGCAGTCAGACAGTAGTGTCCTGTCTCCCTTTTAATGTAGTGATCAGAAAAAGTTAAAGAGATAAATTTTCCGAATCTGGATGGTGATATAATGGTGTTATGCGATGATTTGGCATTTGAGTTTCGGAGGAGGGTAGTTATGAGAGGACTATGGAAAGATTTGACAGAAATTTGAAGGAGATTGGTTTTAGAGTGATACAGAAAAGACCTAGCTTAGATAATTGAGAGTGGTTAGAGAGGAGAGGGAGAAGCTGGAAGATCGTCATTTATATGAAGATGAAAGAAATGTGTATTCTTTACTCTCGGGTGGCCGTATTTACAAGCAAAGGGAGGATGTGTACGGGGCAAGTGGAGCAAGAATGGACAAAAAATTCGGAAGAACATGCAGAGCGTTATATCCAATTTGAAAGATCGGGTGATGGATTATAAAAGTGAGAAGATGTATATTCGATAGCATACTGGTAGCCCACATTGACGCCGATACATGTTAGCCAGAAACATGGAGCATGGAAATACAAGAGAGGAAAAAGTCAAAGGCTGCTGAAAATATAATGGTGTTGATCGACTGATTTGGAAAGACGAGAAGAGATTAGAGTGAGAACCCGAATGGGTTAGGGAGCAGAGTTTTGATGTCATTAGTATTCACTTGTTTAACCCAGGATAGCATTCAGCAGAGAGAAAATTAGAGCTGGTGTGGCATATATGATGCCGGTGCAGCAGCAGAAACGAGTTCTGACAAGTTAACCGTGTGTTGTAGTGTGAGAAATGGAAAAGGAGCTATGCCTGAGAGGAAGCATAGATCCGAGGGTATAAAATAAAAGATTTGCTTGGAGAGGCCCTGAGGAAGACGTCATGTGACTTGCCCGCTTGCCAGCTGATGGAGATGGTGTACTCTGGAAAGATACGGGGGAAATCGATTGTGTCTCCGCTGACAGGTCCGTAGTGCCTCCAGTGATGGGAAGACGGTAAGTACTAAAGATAATGTAATAATAAATAATAAAAATAATAATTAATAAAATAATAATAAAAATAATAAGACATAATAATAACAATAATAATAATAATAATAAATAACAATAACCAATATACTATAACAATAACAGATGAGAGATAATAATAATAGATAATAATAATAATATATTAATAATGGTTAATAATTAATTAATAATAATAATAATAATAGTAATAATAATAATAAATTATATTAATAATAATAGCATAATAATAATAATAATAAATAATAATAATAATAAAATAATATAATTTTAATAATATATAAAATTAATAATATAATAATAATATAAAATAAAGGATAATAATAAAATAGATAATTCATAAATAATTAATAATTATAAAATATATATAAATTAATAATAAAATAAATAATTAAGTAATTATCATCTAAAACAACACTAATCATGATAATAATAATAATATAATAATAATTCTTTTAATTATATATTTATTATAAAGAATAAATTATCAATAATATATTCAAACTAATAATAAATAATCCAAATAATAATATATTCTCCCAATAAGGCTCTAATAGACCCCTATATAATATAACAACCACAAATAATTAATTATTGAAATTAATGAGATATATATATTTAATAAATAATATTTATTATAATATAAATGATTATATTATTATTATTAAAACATGGTCAATATGATTGAAAATTAAATAATAATAAAATAATAATAATTATAGCTAATCATAATAATAATAATTAATAATAATAATAATAATAATCAATAATATATAAATATATAGGAAACGATAAAAAATAATTTAATAAATAATTCGAAGTCATATAATGAATAAAAATAATTAAAAAATTCATTAATATTTACTTAGTTAATTTTCTTTAGTAATAATAAAAATGAAAAAAAAAAAAAATATAAAAATCGTTAAATTGCGTAACAATAACAATAAGGTATAATAATAATAATAGTAAAATAAAAATGTAATAATTATTATTAATAATTAAATAATTAAATAATATTCGAATATGAGTAATTCCATCAACAGTTTAAAACATAAAGAATTGTAACAACGGACATAGCAACCAATTTTTCTATTTTTTTTTGGGCGTAAAAAGTGTTTAATAAGATAAAAAAGTTCCCAAATTTTATATGCTTAGTTGTAATTTTCATTGATTATAGTTAATATTGTATTAATATATAATATACATAATTAATATAATTAAAAAATAATAACATAATAGCATATACTAATATATATATATTAATATACTTATATATTTATAGTGAATATATAGAGATAAAATAATTAGTTTATATATAATATAAAAATACCAACCTACCCCTATAATTAAAGTTACATACTATAAGTAATATATATAGTTAATTATAAACATCATTTTGTGACATAAAATATTTTACCAATAAAATTTATTAAAGAACAAAAAAAGTAACAGCAGTCACGTTCCACGTCAAGTCATTTGAAAATAAGTATAGAAATATAAAATTTACTATTAATTATAGTTACAAATCATTGCCTGGTTGAAATAAAACTTCTTAATATTTCGATTAACCTTTATCACACCGTAAGGGTGATATATTGTTTTCTCTTGCCTAACTAATATAATAAAAAGTAAATTAAAACCTAAGGTGTACAGATAGAATTTTACTAAGTATAAAGCAACTTTATATTATAATAATATATATGACTCATGGACCCTATTTATTTAATATCTATAATACTGATAAGAAAATTTTTTTATCTATCAGAATGTATACGTAATATTACTATCCTTGATATTATATATATAATATTGTATATATATACTGCTTTAAATAAAAAATAAGTATAAATGATAATTTTAATAATTTTATTTATATATAATATTATATATATATTATTAATTATATTATATGATATATATATATATATATATTTAATATATAACTACTATATATTATTATAATATATATATATATTAATATATATATAAATATATATAATATATATATATATTTATATATATATATATATATTAATATATAATTTATATATTATATATACGTATTATGTAGATATATAAACACTATATAATATTTTATATATATGAAAATATATAATACATATTATATCTTAAAATACAGTATTTATATTAAAATTTATAAATATATATATATCAATATAAAGTTCCCTATTAATGTTTGATATGTAGCGTTATATTTGTGTAGATTTTTTCCACTATCCGTGCAGTATAGCTCAACATTGCCTGGAGATTGCCGCTTTTGATTAAGTGGATTGTCTAATCAACTGCATTAGTGTCGTCAGGTGTTGTGATAGCGGGATAATAAGAACAGAGAATATATCTAAGACTGCTTATGATGTTGATAAGTTAGTCCACAAGCTACTTTTTTTAATAATTTTTTCTTTAAGTTTAACTGACCTTAAAAAATGTAGATTAATTATAATTATTAATATATATATAATATATCATAATATTATAATGATATTATAATGTTATAACGACTGTTAAGTAGTTATTAACTTATTTATATATATATATAATATAATATATAGATATTACTAGTGAAACACTACCCTCCTTATTAGAAAATTAAATATATATTATTATTAATAAATACTATATATTATTGAGTGCCGCAGACGTGGATCCAATGCTCCCTCTTTTACTCCTAAATCACAAAACACATTCTTTTAATATAACCAAATTTCCTGTATCACCCCTTATATTTTGATATTTAAAATAGTTTCGGCGAGGGTGAAATGTGAGCAAAAATCTCTATATTATATATAAAGGCATAATATATCAAAACAAAAATGCTATATCTGGCCTTTCAGGGAAGGAGAATTTGACCTCGTCTTTCGTCTACTACGTAAAATAGTACTGCACCACGAAAAGACGCTTCTACTCAGCGTAGACTTGTTATTGTACATGGGCATGCTAGTGTTTCTTGGCGACTTCACGCGCAAGATGTAGAAAATTATCTTATACGAAATTATTACGCTATCACTCAAAACCAGTGGATCTTTATTTATATTCCATGCTCGATATTTTTCGCTTTTGAATATCCTCGACCCTAAATGATAATTAAGAGGTCTTGGAATAACACCTCTTGAAAACAAACTCTTTCATCGTCTAGCTTAGGAAGCAAACCGAGGATACGTTCATTGGTCTAATACAATCAAAGGCTAAGCATTCTTAAATAAAATAGCTGAGTTAAATTGTGAGTGTTATTATCTGCTGATCTGTTTTGTCTTTATGTGCATGTTGGATATAACTTATGGTTTTACTTTTAGGTACTGCTAATTTACATTACTAATAGGCATATTCCTCTAAATTAATATTTAAATACAACCTCTGTTAAGAAACACTCAAGGGTTCAATACATAAAATTTTTTCTTGTAATTATGTAATATCCATATTGATAAGTGTACCTATATAATAATCGCTTTACATTATATAAGTTAATTTTAGGTTATGTTATACATTTTTATATTTTTTAGATTAAAAAAGGAACTTATTCACTAGAGATATATGGATAATTATACGAATGAACAACGAATAAAAATCATTCAATTTAGTTTCAGAAATTACTGCACCATTGTTCTAACATATATATTATATATTACGCATGCGCTTCTTAAATAACAGAAGGCCAACTACGAAATCAGGGATATACTTATCACTTGCTGAGACGCAGCGAACAGTGGTTAAGAAATAAAATTTTCAACATTTCCAACAAAACATTCAAGAAGAACCAAAAACATTTAAACGAAATTGTTTAAGAGAACTAAGAATCTCATGCTCGTAATTTATACTTGCATTCATATATGGGGCAAGTGGGATATGAATTAAAACCTATATATCACATCACCGGGTAAATTAAGAGTTTGAGTAGCTTTCTTAATGAGCTGAAAATGGGGTTTTGGAGCACTAAAAATCCAAGGATCATCATATAGCAACGTAAGGTGCACCCTATAAAGGTAACGGTTTAATGCGATGTTTAATGATAAAAAAATTTGGTTTCTTTTTTGAAACAGAACATTTCATATTACGGTATCGGTAGACACCGAGAAATTCCTGAAAATTCTGTGAGTACTGCTGTGGAATCGAGACGTGCAGCATGAAGGTTGCAAGATGTACAACTATTCATAAGGCCAGAGCTACAGTGCAGTTGCTGAGGTAGATTTTCAAGAATCAATTAATTTCTCGAAATTTTGGTTTCAATTGGCTTTCACACTCCAGTGACAGTGCCAGACATATTATTTGGGGTTACCTGAAGAAGAGGGTGTGTTTTAATGTGACGAATCATCTACAATCTCAAAAGACAACATCCTGAAAGAAATTTAGGCACTTGAACCAGGTATGATAAGATCTGCTGAGGAAAATGTCATTCAAATCAGGGCTATAAGCCGTGGAGATCGATAAAAAAAATTTTGAGAGGAGTAAGGAAAAATTTTTAACCATGAAATATTTTTCATATTTGTATTCTTGTAATCGAAGATAATGGAGTAAGGGGAAAATATTTCCTTTCATTATATTTCATAAACAATTAATGATTTCACAAATGTAAATAAATTAAGCAAAATTTTCAAATTTTCAAATTTATTGGTCAGGATCCTCAAAACATTAAGTTTGTAAGTGATTCTTGAGTGAATGCTGTTAAAGTGTGGTGTAAATGGCATGTGGGTGTCTAATGTGACCCCAAGGCTAGTGGAGGTTTGACGTAGAGAAAGCCAGATGTGTTTAAGGTATATAATTGGATGAGTAATGGAGTCTCTTCTATCCGGAGTGAGAAGTATGAGTATAAATTTTGAGGTGAAGCAGTCATTCTGATAAGTGTTAGCCATCGTTCTAATTGTGTTATATATTGATGCGTTAAGTATGGATGAGCTCTGTTCTGTGAGAGTTAGGTTGTCTGTGTAGCTCTTAATATTGATGTTTGCGGAGATTGGAATGTGTAGGTCATACATAAAAAAGTTAAAAAGGTTCAGTAAAATTTTAAAAGACTTTGATATATCAGGTACAGTTATCTTGTTATGCTCAGTGAATAAATGTTCATATATTTTACTGGGTTTAAAGTGATGCTGGCATGCCTTATTTGTTAATCTATAAGTCGTGTAACCAATATATGTCGACGTACAGTCAGACTCGGGACATGCGAATTGGTACACGACATGGTGATTAACTGAAAGGGTATCCCATAGTAGAGAAGCAGCAAGAAAGTCTCCCAACCGGTCGATTCCCAGCACACTCACCACTATACATCCGAGTAACCAACCGACTATCATCCATCCTTTCCATATAATCAAACCATTTCAATGAACTCTTGTTTATTCCCTCATTTACGCCCCTCTTCACACCACACAACTCGCTAATGCGTTCATTCCTATTTTATCAGTTCTTCTCACACCTAACACGCCCCTTAGATTGTCCATCTGAACACTTTTTACCTTAGATCTATACCTCTTATTTCAGACCATAGTTTCACTACTATACATTAACATATATAACAACATACCTTCATGCAAAACCTTAGCGCTCTCAAGACTTAGTCCCTTCACTTCCACCAACGATTCAATTGCAAAAGCCACCTTTTTACCATCACAACTTTCCTACTGCATTCTGCATCATCAGTTCCCTTTCATCCTACATATATCCTTAATATTTAATCCCAGATACTTGTTCCAGTTGCTTGCCATTTAACATGACATTACACCGCTGACTCTCTTCACTTACTGCCATAACCATACTCTTATCTGCATTTGCTTTCAAACCTCTAATTTTACACACCATGTCAAACCCCCCTACCAAACCCCCCTACTAATTCTCTCAAACTCTCCTCAGATTCGCCCCGCAAAACCAAATTATCCGCATACGCAGGGTACCCTCCACTCTCATCCATTCTCCATCATTTTAACACCTTCCCCTGCCACCCCTATCTCTAATTCTTTCATGACCTTATCCATATAAAAATTAAATACCCAAGGAGACATAACATATCCCTGCTTTACTCCGCTATTAATTATAAACCAATCACTTTCGACTCTATTTATCCTTCCACACGCTTCATTATCGTCATACATATTTTTGATTCCATTCAGAAGCCTATCACCAACGCCATATATCACTAACACCTGCCACAAAGCTACCTTATTAATTCTGTTATACGCCTGTTTTAAATCCTTAAAACCTAAATACAACTCTCTTTCATTTTCTCAATCATTTGTTTCAATGTAAAAATTTGATCCACACATCCGCTACCACTTCTAAATGCACCTTTTTCTTCACCAATCAGTCCTTCAGGCACTCGATCTACTCTTTCAACCAGAATACCAGTGTATTTCTTCAATACAACCCTCAATAAACTAATTCTCCTATAGTTCCTAAAGTTCCTCTTATTCCCCTTACCCTTATATAATGGTACTATTTATTACTGCTCTTCTCCAAAATCTCGGAACTATATCATCCATAAAAGCTTTGTAACACACCTTCCAAATCCATTCAATCACCATCTAGTCTCCATTCTTGATCATTTCACTAGTAATTCCATCTATGCCTGCAGATTTAAAATTTCACCTTACCCATTACCTACTCCCTACTAATTACCTCATACCCAAAATACCTATTTCTTCTTGCACCAACAAACCAACATACATTCACTCTCACCTCTTCATTACTGACAATGTTAACAAACCAACATACATTCATTCTCACCTCTTCATTACTGACAATGTTATGCAAATTTTCGAAGTGTTCCTTCCAAACTATTCTCATATCCATTTCGTCAGTTATATATATATATATATATATATATATATATATATATATATATATATATATATATATATATATATATATATATATATATATATATATATATATATTTATTTTTTTATATATAAATATACTATAATCACTATATATATATATATATATATATATATATATATATATCCACCTTCTTTCCCCAAGACTGGGGGTAAGGTGCGTGACATGCACCGGAAACAGAAAAGTAGTTGAAGAATATGACACAAGTCGAAGAGAAAGCCCAGCCTTACCTCCCCCTTTATACCTATTAGTGAGAACTCGTCGCAGTCAGAAAAATCCACCCTAGGGCTTCACAGGACTGCGACGGACCCTCACTATGGCATCTCGTCAGTGCGGGGCCAATCCCTTGGCCCAGGTGTGCCACAAGCATACCCTCTCACAAAACCCCGACATTCACTCCTATTATGCACCTTTATTTTTCGCCTCTGCCAAACTCACATTTCTCTCCTCCAGGCTTTCTTTTACTGACTCAATCCACTTTTTCTTCGGTCTCCCAGTCGATCAATTTCCAACACACTCGCCACTA
>JABUQX010063668.1:0-2500 GCA_015478945.1 Trachelipus rathkii | reverse complement strand
ATTCTAATCGATTTATCAGTTTTTTTTTGCCCAAAATCGATGTTTAAATCGTCTTTCTACATGGTCTGGTTTACTTTCAACATTGAAAAATATAATCGAAAGAAAATCGTAACAATTATTTAAAATTCAGTTGATATATCGTTGTAGTTATAGGTCTAGCTCGTAGGCCACTGAAGGTCACGACGCTCTCTGAGAGTCCTTATCCGACGGCACGTTTGATCACCGTTAGCGATGCGTTTATTTTATTTCGTTGTAATTATCATTTTTATTTATTTTATTTATTTATTTATTATTATTATTATTATTATTATTATTATTATTATTATTATTATTATTATTATTATTATTATTATTATTATTATTATTATTATTATTATTATTATTATTATTATTATTATTATATATTTTTCATGGTTAGGCTTATCGTATCGGGCTAAAATTTGGAGGCGCGCTAGGTGGTGACGTAACCTCGTCGTAGACGAGGTTACGTATCCGTGCGCCCTCCGGAGGGGGGTGTCGCCCCCTAAAATTAAGAAATGATCGTAGAAGGTTGAAAATTGGAGAAAGGATTCGACACCGGAGTCGGAGTCGGATTCGGACCCGGCACCGGTGCTGGCTCCGGTGCGGTGCCGAGTTAGTAAATATTTGTATAATAATACAATATTTGTTTCTTTATATATGTTATTGAACCCGTAGATCTCGAATATGATGGTTATAAGTTCGTAAAGGGTGTCGGGGGACCCCCCGAAGGGTGGATCCCCAGAAGAAATTGGACGAAATGCATAAGAGAAGTGGAAAAAGGAATCGGAGTCGGAGTCAGAGAAGGAAAAAGTCGGAGAAGGAGTCTGAGTCAGAGGAGTCGGAGTTGACAGCTTCACCGGTGCTCTGGAGCCGGCGTGGTGCTGAGTAAATAAACAATCGTTTAGTTCCATATTGGTATCAAAATATATGTTTATAAGGTCGTAGAACTCGAATACGAGGGTTATAAGTTCGTAAAGGGTGTCTGGGGACCCCACAGAGGGGGGGTGTCCCCAGAAAAAATGCACTGAACGCAAAACAGAAGAAGATGGAGGAAGGAAGAAGGAGGAAGAAGGAAGGATGGAGGAAGAAGAAGTCTCATGTGTCGGAGCAAATAAGTCATAGCCTGCACCGATGTTGGAGCCGGTGCGGTGTTGAGTCAGTAAACATTCGTTTGCTATTTTATTTTATAAGTTTCATTTTACATTTAATTTTTTGTTTTCAATTTAATTTTTTTTTAATTTACTTTCAAATTTTTATTATTTTTTATTTATTTTAATTATTTTGTTTAAAAAATATAATTTTTACTAAAACTTTTATGCTTTTCATGTTTATAACGTAAAAAATTTGCGTTTTTACACACCCTAAAGCAGTAAATCAGTAAATCAAACCACCCACCCTACCCTCCCCCACCCTTCGTGATCTATTGATCTATTGATCTACTGTTCTATTGATCTATTGATTCAAGTCATATTTTTTTCTAAAATTGTTACGTTTTACATAACCTAAAGCAGTAAATCAGTAAATCAAAACACCCTCCCTAGTACCCTCCTACCCATTCTATGATCTATTGATCTATGGTATAGATGTTTCAGAAGTGAAAAGTATGATTGATTTTGTGTTGGTGAAGAAGATGTTGAAGTATGTGTTGGATGTTAAATCAGTGAGAGGATTAGGAATGGGATTATCGGATCATTATGTTGTTCTATGTAAAATTAAGTTAGTGGGGGCTTGGATGGAGAGGAAGGTGATACGGAAAGAAGTGGGTAGAATTAAGAGTGAGAAGTTAAGTGAACAAGGTAATAAGGATAAGTATCTAAGAGCACTCGCAAGTAAATCAGTTGAATGTGAACAAGTTGAAACTGAACAAATCTGGGAGCAAATGAAGGAAGCAGTTGTTAGCAGTGCAAAGGAAGTATGTGGATGTGCTAAAGTAGGAAGTAAGAATGTTAACAGTGAGTGGTGGAATGAAGAGGTGATGTAAGCGGTTAATAGTAAAAAAGAAGCGTGGTTGAATGTACTAAAAGCCAATGATGAAGTTTCAAAAGAAAGATGTTTGGAAGTATATAAGGAGGAAAAAAGAAATACTAAAAGGTGCATACGTAGGAGAAAAGAAGAGGTAAATGAACAGTTTGGAAGGAGGATGAATGGGGACTTACAAGGGAATAGGAAGCTCTTCTGGAAGAAGTGCGAAAGGTTAAGAATGAGAATAAGGAACGTGCTTAGAATAATGAATAGGGATGGTGCTTTTGTAACTGATGAAATGGATATGAAGGGAGTGTGGAAAGAACTCTTTGAGAATCTGTATAATATAAATAGTAATGAAGAGGTGATTGTGAATGTGTGTGGGTTTGATGATGCAAGAAGGAAAATTTATTTTTGGGATGAGGTCATTAGTAAGAGGAGGTAATGGGTAGAGTGAGATAGAGATGAAGATGGTAAATCTGCAGGTATAGATGAAATTACTGGTGAAATAATCAAA
>JABUQX010063667.1:0-17500 GCA_015478945.1 Trachelipus rathkii | reverse complement strand
TCGACAAAATTTTTGAACACATGTCTAAATCGTAGACAAATTGAAACTGATGAGATAAAAGGTCGAAATCATTTTTTGAAAAATGACAACGATTTTTCCTGTCGCCGATTTGGGTATATGGAAAAAAATAATAATTGGCAATTTTTACGGGCGGCAAATTTCATTAGCTATATTAATGATATTTATAAGGATGCATGGAGGGCTTTTTGCGGCAGCTGTTCAAAATTTCTTGAGAAATAAATTAAAATAAGATTATAGTTTCAAAGATCTTGCTGAAACTAAAAAAAAAATAAAAAAAAAAAAAAAAAAAAAAAAAAAAAAAAAAAAAAAAAAAAAAAAAAAAAAATCTTATGAATATAAAATTTTCAAAACATGTATAATTGGGCGACACACAAAACACACACACACACACACACACACACACACACACACACACACACACACACACACACACACACACACACACACACACACACACACATTTCATTTTAATCTTCTGTTTGTATACCCAACCTTGAAAAAAATCAAATTCTTCTTTTTTTGCAATTTTTTAAAATATTTTCCTGTGAATAGCGGAAAAACTGCATGGATGTGACAGGGAATAACCAATCTAATTTTTAGATTCAGCGCAACAAAGTACATATGGTAAAAGTCCCACTTATATGTCGGCAAAAGAGGTGTTGAGCTCTTCCAGGGAGTTGTATATTAGAGTGAGGCTAGTTAAATATTTTTCGAAAGGAATGAATTAAAATTATAATAAATTCGTAAAATTTAAAAGAAGAATTCTATAGACGAACAGCTCCGAGGTTAGGAAGGAATCCTTCAGATCCACAAATAAAGAAGAGCTGATGCAGGATGTATTAAAACACCGGGAAAGAGATAGTTCCTAAAACAGACAAAAGGAAGTTATTCATTACCGGTTTAAAACTAAAGATGTTATTTGTACATGTTTATATATGAACTCGTTTCCAGGCTAACGAAATTGTCAAATTTAAAGTGTTGCTAAACATATTTTGATCACAAGGGAAAAAATTATTCGAAATTAGTGTCAATAAAATTATTAAAATTAAATCTATTGTGTGATACTTGTCAATACTAAAAATTATAAACTTTAAAATAAATTGAGAAGCCATACCTTAAAACGCAAATGTGAAGTAATTCCAGAAACTGTTTTATTTCCTCCTTGGCAATTTAAACAAGATCTTAATAACTAATAAACAAAAAATTAGAAACAACAAATTGGTTACTCCAACTCCAAAAGAAGTTCAGTTTTTAGAATTAAAAAGTCAATTAATTTATCAATTTTCTTTTAACTAACATGGTAATTATGTCTACTCGAAAGTTCACTGCACCTTTTTTTTCATTTTAGTTGTATTTGTAAATTTTACATTTTTATATTGGTTTATAAAAAGAAATGTAATATTCATTTATGCAAAGTTCACTGATTGATTGAACTTTTAAGTTTGAAGTGAGTGCATGCACTTGCAAAAGCCTCGTCAGATATTATATATATATATATATATAATATATAATATATATATTATAAATATAATATATATATATATATATAATAATATATAATATAATATTATATATATATATAATATATATATAATACTTTGGATGCAGACATGTATTGTATGCCTATAAATATGTTGATACATACTGGTATATAGTCACACAATGATATTAATTGTATTACAAAATATTTTACCAAATTATCATACAAAAAAATCTGAACATGGTGATGATATGGATTTAAAGACTTAATAAAGTCCCTATGACTCTATTCATAAGGAAAAACTCCTTCGCACCTTTGAAATCATTGCAATCGTCGTTTAGAAATTACACAATGGTCTCACACTTTGGGTAAAAATTTGCAAGATTAGAGAATTAAGTTGCAAACAGCTTAATTGGAAGCATATGATTCACACGAAATATAAATAATAAAACTGCAGAAATAAAATATACAAGCAGCTTTTTAAACTTATTTTTCAGTTTTAAAAAATATAGTCATTTCAAGCGCTTAATTGTAAGAAAGGGAAAAAAAAAAGAAAAAAAAAAATCACAATCACATTTCCCAAATAATTAAATTACAAACATAAATTAACTAGCCAGAAAGCGAATAATATATATATATATATAATAATAATATATATAGTATATTATATATATATATATATATATAATATATATATTATATATATATATTATATATATATATATATATATATATAATATATATATATATATATATATATATATATAATATATATTATATACGTATTATAAAATAATATCTATAATATATTGTACTGGCATTTATAAGCAACATTGTTTAAGCTCATTTGGATGATACTAACAGAGATTGTTCCGTCCTGAAAACTCTCAACTATAGAAATTTAAAGAGGAAATTCTGGCTTATTTTAATGCCACCACGTATATATATACTATTAATATAGTATATATAATATATAATATATAATTAATATATATAGATATATATATAATATCATATATATATATATATATATATATTATATTATATATATATATTATATATAATTTAATTTGTAGCCATTCATTGGGGGTTCATTACTTACCTCTGCAGTAGGTTCTAGGTCAGGGGAAATTGAATTATATGTATTTTCCTAACCAAGTGAATTAGTGCTCCAATTATTACTCTGCTTGATAGCAAGCCTGCTTGGCTCAACCATTTGAAAATTCAAGCTACAGTTGAACGTGATTTCGAGTAAAATGGACGATCTGTAAAATTAAACTGTATATAAATATTACAGAATATATCTTACTGACCACAAATTTTTTTTTGTCCGTTCAGGTAGACAGACAAGGATTCGAACCTTAAGCGAGAAAAAAGACTTGCTTTAATCCATTGAGCTACCTTGAACTCTCTCTCTCTCTCTCTCTCTCTCTCTCTCTCTCTCTCTCCTCTCTCTCTCTCTCTCTCTCTCTCTCTCTCCTCTCTCTCTCTCTCTCTACATATTAGTACTAATATATATATATAAAATTATATAAAATATATATATATAATATATAATATATATATATTATATAATATAATAATATATATAATATATATATATATATTATATATTTAAATATCTCACTTGCACATCTAACTCTATCCACTCATATGCCTAATAACTCGACCCTTCAATCTTCAACTCATTTCAATTTGCCTTCGCCACTTTTATTTCTAGAATTGCCCCTCTCCCTTCATCTTCGATTCATTTCTCGTTGATTCTTCGATAAGAATTTTCCGGGGTGGGTGTTCGTCTCAACTTGTGAATTGCAATTCTTTAAAAAACCCCAAACTATCGTAAAAATCGTCTCTCTTTAAGACACTTCTGACTTTCCTATCTCTTTCGATGACGGTTTCTCATTCGTCTGTTCTGTTGACCATATAACATCCTGGCCTAACATAAACTAAAAAATGTCTTAAAAACTCCTCACATAACAACGGTTGCTAAGGCGGCCTTAAAGAAACTGGGAGTTCTGTTAGATACGAGAGTTTTTCCTCTTCTCAGTACTCAACTATACAAGGAGTCTCATCGCGGCTCCTTGTATTGGAGTACTGTCTCGTATCTGGAGGGACGCGCGCTTTTGAATAGGGGTTCGGAGTCAAATGCCAATAGGCTATAAAACTGTTCTGGTACTGTTCCAGTTTCACTTGACCTCTCTACTTTGCAATCGCGACTGATTGGCTGCTTTATCTCTTTTCTATAGGTACTGCAAACGGCAAGTGTTCAACGGGAACTTACCACAAGCGTACCAATACCTTTATGACGCCCTCGTAGCACAAAGTGTGCTGTGTCGGCACATGAATTTTGTGTTGATATTAGTAACTGCAGACTAGTTCGCTGCGGTGCCTTCCTTCTTTCCTGCTATCTCGTCACAATGGAGATCTCTTCCATCTTCCTGTGTTTTTTTCTGGAATTCAAATCTCCTTACTTCAAAGCCTGCGCTCTGTGCTCATGCTGCGTAAATTTGCGTTAAAATAAACTTTTGAGCGCGTACAACACACCCACCTGATAGGACTCTGCCCGTGAGTGGTGGTGACAACTGAATAATATATTATATATATATATATATATATATTATATATATAGTATAAGTATATATATAATAATATATTATATATATATATATATGATAATATATATAGTATATATATAAATTTAATATATAATATATATAATATTATTAATATATAATAATATGATATAATTATATATTATATATATAAAATATAAATATAGTATATAATATATATATATTATATTATATAGATATATTATATATATATAATATAGTATATATATAATAAATATATATGAATATATATATAATATTATATATATATATATATATATATATATATATATAAATATATATAATATAAGTATATATATATATATATATATATATATATATATAATATATAATATATATATATTAATATTATATATAATATATATATCTGTGATGGCGAATTCGAGGATATATTATATATATATATATATATATTATATATATATAATAAATATTATAATATATATATATAATATATTAGTATGATATATATATATATATATATATATATAATATTAATATATATAATACATATTATATATATTATACATAATATATATATATATATATATAATAATATATATATATATATATATATATATAATATATATATATATAATATATATTTATTTATATAGCGCGCGTGTGTGTTGTGTGTGTGTGTGTGTTAAAGCGTAGATGTGAAGGTTTTGATATCCACGGATGCGCACGTAAGGATCTGAACATCTGTGGGTGTGGATTTTTAAGATGTAGCCAAACACTTTTTAAAATAGTATTGAATATGTAAAGATAAAATTGCAATTTAAACATTTAAGATATTTACCTATCTTTAACTCATATCTCGGTAAAGATTCTGTAATTGCTGACACATTAAAAAAAGCAGAAAGGTTGGAGAGTAGATAGGTTTATGACTATGTTTTAGATATCCCTAGGAGGCGAAAGTTATATTGGAGAAATAAAACTTTATCTGGATTTTTACCATAGAACCTACAAATTGGATTGTATTTACCTATTGTGCTTTTTATCACGTACTCTATGCTTACGTTGAATACATAAAATTCATCGAATCATTTGATTTCTTTCCTTCTTGATCTTCAGTGCTTGTTCTTATGTTTCAAGTATAATTCTTTAATTGGCTTTGAAAGCATTGAAAATTTTTGTTTTTCACCGTTCGCCATCATGGTAGATGAGATAAAAATAAAATCTTGGATTTGTACCATGCATCCAGTCAATTGGCTACTCTGAAATTATTGTTAGCGTCTAAGAGTCAAATTTTCGTGTCCAGTTCTCTTCTAAATATATATTTTTTCATTTGCACATTTTTCAGCGTATTTTATTTAGACACCTAGAACAGTAAGACAATTATCACCTTTGCGATAACTCCTGATGCTATATAACACTGTTGTCATTTCAGCTCTGGGTATTTTTGAAACTTTTCTTGACGGTTTTAAATAAACATGTTGGGCGGCTACAGAAAGATGGAAATTTAGATCATTTTGTCAAATTATTTCTTTCCTACATCTGAAATAATAATAATCCTTTCACATTATATGTAATCAAAATAATTACAATCAATCTTAGCTGTGTTTAATTGAGCAAGGAAATTTCAATTGAAGTTACTGTATTGCAAGATAAAATGTAGGCATCCGCTTATCATGCCATTATTTCACGGTAATGCGGATTTAGATCTTTAAAAACTTGAATATCCATAACATTATATAATATTAAGAATATTATATATATTTATATATATAGTATATTATATATATATATATATAATATACTATATATATAATATAATATTATATATATATATATATATCTATATAGAGGTATACAGTTATAGTATATAGGTAAACTGCTTAACCAATGATCTATCATCCATTCTTTCCCAGAGTAACACTACACATTTTCTTCATGTACTTTCTTTATCTTCTCTTCATTTACTCCCTTTTTTCACATCTTACACATGCTCCTCTATGCTTTTCATTTTCCTCATTTTTCTCGATTCTTTCTAGCAATCATCATCATCATACGCAGCACACGCACATCAACGCACATCGCGTATCTACTGCACTACACACAGACATCCGCACACACATTCACATCTAACACACACTACCATTTCACACACATACTCACATCACACACCACACCATACCACACACACATCATATCACGACACACAGCACATCACACAACACACACACACATCACACACACAAGCATCACACACACACACACACACACACATATAAATATTATAATAATATATATATAATATATATATATTATAATATAATTATATATATATATTATATATATAATAAATATATAATATATATATATAATATATTATATATATATATTGGGTGATGGTCACTCGTCGTATTAAATAATCAAAGAGGGGAGCAGGTGAAGGCGATCCATAAGAAAGGGGAAAAATACAAATTCTATCTCAGGACAGAAAATGTGTGTATTCTAAACCGTTCTATGTTAAGGGAGTGCTTCTATGTTAAGTGTATCCCAGGGTAAGAAAGGAATAGGAATCAACAAGGATCTTAAACAAATTAGAGAGGTACATAGACGGCCTCCATAAGTGGTTTGACGAAGCTTTGAAGTCTCCACTAGTAATATATAACCAGAGTGGGGAGCTGCTCAAAGTGGTCGGGCTAATGTCGCAGTAAACTCAACTAGCTTCGGGAGCCAAGTAGAGTCGAACATTGACGATGAGTGTCAGATGGACAAATGGAATGACGTGCTGCCAACTGGCATAAAGTCTAATTCGAAGAGGGACTGGACAATTGGGGATAGACTTATGAATGAGAATTCCTTCGCCTTCTCTAACGCATTGTCATCTTTCTATAGAAGTTAGAGGCGGTGATTTTGGTATTCCGACAGGTTGGATTAGAAGTCATGATAATAGTAGGTGAAGTTCCTTTACATAACATATGCACTTTGGGTTGTACATATGGTTAATAAGTTATGAAATCAAGTTTTTCAAAATTAGAGAGTGTACCTACGACAAGTTCAATTTGAAAGGATAGGCGGTCATGCTATGTTTTTTATGAAATATGTTTTGAGGATAGGCGCTTTGAAGACAATGTTTTTCATGTGGCTAGGTAATAAATTGGAGGTGGATATGAATGCAATGAGGAAAGGCTAAGGACGTAGGTCTCCAAGCGGCTGGGGGAGGATAAATCCTCTGATTGTAGAGGAATAGTTTCGTACAAGGCGTGATTGGTTGTACGGCCTGTTTTGGGGAGAGGAGTTTCTGTGGTATTTGGTGGAGGGACTTGCCATAAATGCTAAGTAAGTAGAGTTCAAGCCAGTTCCATTTATTATGGGACTTGTGTTGGTCTTTGGATAGAGCCAAAGTGGTGCTCATGTTTGTGAATTGGGAGGATTATCAGTATCTGGCCAAGCAAAGGAGATTCAAGTAATAAGCTTTGGATGAATTATGGGCTGTTTTCCATGGAAACGTAAGAAGGGGAATGGTTGTACTGAAAAAAAGTGTCATCTATTTTTGAGAGGGTGTTTGGAGTTGCGAATAATTGGGGTATCATTTTGGAGTTATGAAAGTTGATTGTGGAGAGCTTTGTCAGTGGTCATGGTGGGTGTTATTTTGGGAGACTGTACAATTTTTGATTTAAAGTGGAAGATTCTGGGTCCCTGTTTCAATGCTGCGGGGCGAACACGGGTTCAAACGCTTGGAGCGTTTGAGGTGTTTTGTCGTGGAATGGTCCTTCCATTTCACCTCCCTCGGGAAGCGCAGGAAGATTAAGAAAATAGAGTGGGTTGTCACTCAAGCTTTGATTTAGGATACTTATAACATTTCTATTCTGCTAAGGCATAGAATCTTTTAGGGAGTGCTGAGGTAGAAAATTTGTAAGGATTATGTGTTATATGAGGATTCAGAAGAGTCAAGACTATTCAGTCAAACTTATCAGGAGGATTTGTTGTGTGGGTGTGCCGACAGCAGTGTTCTTTGGAACAGAAGATTTGACGCAGGCGCTCTTTGACGTGAGTTTTGGTGAACTTATCGTAATAGTGGTATGTGGGCAAAGTTTTCTTGTGCAAGTATTATATTTGCTCCTCAAGCTATGTGGATGGATATAATATTGACGTTGTTTTCAATTGTCTGGCTCAGTTGAAGCTAGCACTTTCGGAGTAGGCTGTTTAACGGCTATTTTTGGGTTGGTATGGTGGATGAAGTCTGTTTTTTACGTATTTTTGAATGGTCGGCAGCATAGAACAGTGAAGGCGTGCATGGTTTGCAGCACCTTGCTTGATGTCTCGCTGGGATTGGGGGGCTGTGAAAGAGTTTTTCTACTGGATGTTGAATGTTGTGGTCGGTGTGGTTGACATGCGGAGGAGATATCCGGGGGTGCTGTCTGCAATCTGTACCATGAGATTGCTGTTTGACTCTTGTAGAATATTTTGTCTTCTGGACTCTGGGTGTATGGCTATCTTCCTTCTGCTCAGATTTTTGTAGGTGTGAATAACCTCCAAAACCTCCTGTTCAAATAAGTTAAAGACGGCGTTTAAGGTAAAGAGGCACTGTATGGTTTTGACAGTTTTTTGCAGGGTGGTGGTATTAATCTTTTCTACACAGGAATGTGAAATTTTTATCTCATTTAGACCGCACGCGATCATATATGGGTGGTCCTCCTTACAATGTATTTCGGTGGATTGGCTCTATAACTGCGCTAGTATTGTATAGATGGCAGATTCGGTCCCGCGGGTCGGGGAATTATATATCTGTACTAATTACTGTATGCTTGTAAGATTTTCATATTTTCTACCCTTATTGTAGGTTGGAAAACGTGGTGTAAAGTCTGGCAATTAAATCAATTGCGATTTGGGGTGTGCAGTGTCGACGTCCCGACGTGGGATAGATCTGGTATTATAGCGTTTAGAACTAGTAAATCCTTTTTCTGTGTGAATGTTTTGCTTTAGAATGACACCAGTATTTTTTGGTCCATCTTTTTCTCTTGGTCTATTAATGTTGACGTAAGATAATGTCTCTCTTCTGGCATTGTTTTTCGTTATTGTCGTCAGGAGTGGAAATAAGAGGGATTTTTCCGAGAGAAGTTAAGGATTAATTGATGACAAGATGGAATTTTGATTCCGGGTAGTAGTTCTTGAACAACAGGGAACAATTGCTCATGTAAACGTGACTGTGGGGTTCTTTCATAATCCTAATAGCTTTTTCAAGTGCATCGCGTAAGAGATAATGGTTCTTGTCTCAGGTAAGTAGCTTTCGGAGGTGTGGATCGCAATGTGTGTCGCTGTCAAATTCCCGCGCGGCGTGGTTATTGCATTAGCATATTGTGGTATTAACTGATTATGACAGGGACGACATTTTAGTGGTGTCGCCAGACCGTTTGGGCACTTGGGATGATCCGAAGGCGGCGCTCATGGCTGACTGGATCGCTGGGATCAGACGAGGCCTTCCGGGTGAATGTAGGGAATCAAGACATTAATATTCAAAGGTGTGAATTCAGAAGAGGTAAGTCTTAATACGGTGCGGGTTTGTAATCGCTAAATCCTTTAATTTCCGAGGCGAATTAAGGTTTTCCATGATATATTAAATCAAAGAGGTTCGAGGCCTTATGAGGTTTGTATCGGGAGGACCGCGCTAAGCGGCGGGGAGTCTTTTATTATAGATGTTCCAGAGGGATCAGGGAAAAAGATTCCAGTAGCTGGTGCTGAGTTGTGGTGCCGAATCACGAACAGGTGATGCAAGTTCACCCTCAGCACTAGAATGAGCCAGGTTCGTCTTCCCATAAAGAAAAAAAAAGATAATAAAACTGTGTGGTGGAGGAAGTGGATTGAAAAAACAGAAAATTAATTAATATGAAAATGAGGGAAAAATTATGAATGACTGAAAGATTGCATGTGACAAATGCAATATGCACTGAGATGCTACAACAATATGCGACATACTAGTTTTGGGGTGCTGGAGGGAGTTGCTCGAAGTAACTCAGTATTTCGGTTTATCCAGCTTTGCTTATGACTCTAGGTTTGATACCAAGAGTCATGATACACATTAGATAAGATCTAGATACCCTCCCAGCGGGGATATTAATCAGTATTATATATATGTATATATAATATATATATGTATATTTATATATATATAATATATAGATATTATATTATATAATAATATAGTATATATTATATATAGTATATAATATAATTATTTATATATATATATATATTATGGCTATATTCATGGTAGTAAGAAAGAAAAGTCGCTTATTAGAGAGTAACTTTAAAGCAACTATTGTAACGATAACGTTAAACTTAAAAGTATGCCTATAGGTGACTTGTTGAATTCACCCTGTCAAAGGTATTGTGATTCAGGGGGCGGGGAGATGGCAAAAAAGGTGTAAGCCCGAGAGAAAGATGAATAATAATATAATAATAATATAATAATGAATGAATTAATTAATAATAAAATAATAATAATAAAATAATCAAGTAATAATAAAATAAAATAATTTATATTACAAAATAGTATAATAAGAATATGAATTAAAGGAGTGAAAACTTAGAATATGTGCAAAACTTAGGATATTGGGGTGCAAATTACGGGTGATTTGGATAATTTATATGTTTGTGCATTTGGATGGAATGAGAACACTAAAATATACGTCAATATCATGAAAGTATTCAATAATTGATCAGCTATGAAAAAGGATAATTTAGAGTTAGGAGCAAAATGGAGGAAAGAGTATGTTCAAAGTGTATTGTTTTTGCTGTTTCAGTTTATCAAGAATCCTTTCAATCTATTTTATTAATAGTAATTTAGGATATTTATTTCAACCTTTTTGATTTTAAATTAGGTTGAGCAATTAGAAAAAATAACTTTTAATTTTAGATAAACTTTTTTTGTTTGTTTAACGAATTGGACACGTTTGCTTATTTACTAAATTGTATTTCAATATGTGTAGTTAATTTGAAACAAAAATTGTTTTGTAGTGTTTCGAAAGTACAATTGAAATGTATTATTGCTTATTAGAGTTTGTTAAGTTATATTTTTAATGTAATCTTAATTTTTAAGATATATGATTAACTGATAAAATGATAGTTTAAACGCTATTATGAAGCTATAGATTAATTATAATTTTATTCTAAATATTATTATCTGCGGATTGGTTAAATCTGGAAAAGAGAAGGTTGACAGGCTTCCTGTAATTATATGCGCAACATTCGAAGAAATAAATTGATTATATCCCATCGGCAATATGTTTCAAGTCAATGATGTTTTTTATGTGACCTAATAAGTAATCAATCTATACGATATAACTTGTAGTGATAGGGCATTGTTTAATGAACCTCACGAACTCTCTCTCGTATGGAATATTTTGAATATTAATAGGTTGAAGGTGTTGGCACTGTTAACGAAATATTTTAATGAGTTCATATCTGCATTTTTATTTTTAATTATATAATTTTATTTTAATTTATTATAAATGTTTAATAGAGAATTCTTTTAAACATTTTTTTTTATATTTTCTCCTTTTATTATATATCACATGTATCAATTCTTTAAGAAAATGGTTTGCTAAAAAGACATAAAGACATTATAGTTGTATTAGTTAAAATATATACATGTAATTGGTAATTGTCTCTCATGCTAGTCGTCTCCGTCTTATCGCTCACTCTTAGTTCCCGTTTCTCCCCGTAGCTGCCTCTCCTTCAAATCTATCCCAGCTTGCCCTACTCTGGCCATTTCGATATCCAAATCGCTCCAGGGCATCTCTCTCATCTCTGTCCCGTCTTCGTCTCTCTCCTCTCTCCTCTCTCCTCTCTCTCCTCTTCTCTCTCCTCTCTGCTCGTCTCTCTCTTCTTCTCTCGTCTCTTTTATGTTCCAAAGAGGTAAAAGTGTGATCATGTAAGGATAATCACGGTAATATAGTACTTTAATTGATTTTAAGATATTGAATGGCCTCAAAGAAAAATCTTCATATATATATATATATATATAAATATATATATAATATTAATTATATTATATATATATATATAATATATATATATATATAATATATATTAAATATAATTATATATATAATATATAAAGTATATAATATTATATATATCTCCTTCAGTGGTACATATTTACAGTATGTCTAAATTTGTAAATTGTTTCAAATACTGTAGTGGAGTGAATAAGTGTGTGTGTGATAACATCTTGCTTGATGTCGCTATCTTTTCAGATGTTGCGTAGTTTCACCTCTCTGGATATGTCATGTGATATTTTCAGTTGAACAAAATACTCCTTCGTGGACAGTGTACTACATGTTTATTGTTAAATTATTGATGTTCCCGGATATTCCTTTCGGAATGTTTTATCTTTGGCCTGTCCTGTCAGTCCCATGATGCACTAGAATCTCCTCATTTTGGGGTCATTTTTTATAATCAGAAAAAATTTTAACAAATACCTAACGGAACGAAAAAGCTATTTTTGAATGATGCGAAGATTTTTTATATTTTTTTTTGATTGTATAATTTTGATAATAATTCCAAGTATTTCGAATCGTTAAATGAGCACATAGTTTAAAGCTAAAGAATTAATTTTAATATTTTAAATCTTGTATTATATTAGGATAGTCTTCTGTTTATTATATATTTTTTTCGGAATAGACTTTCATGACTCTGCCATTTGTATGTTGCTTTCGATGCAAACAAGGTGTCCAATTGATGGACCCGATATAAAGAAAGTTACTGCGGACATAATGCCGGTTGAGTAAAGTTGATATCGGAAATATTCTTAAAATTGATTTTTATGCATGAATGAGTCTTTCAATAACGACTTTCAATTATATATATACTTAGTTATATATATAAATATATATATATATATAATATATATATAATGATACTATATAATATTAATATATATATATAAGTATATATAATATATATATTATAATATATATATAACACTAATATATATATATATACATATATATAATATAATAATATAATATATATATATATATATATATATAATAGTATGATAGTTATATATAATTATATATATATATATTATAATCATATATAATTATATTATTATTAATACTATATTATATAGTACTGACAATTAATAGTATCATATATATATATATATATATAATAGTATATATATATAGATATATATATATACATATCATATATAGAATAATAAAAATAATATATATATATATATATATATATATATATAAAATATATAATATATATGATTATATATAATATAAATATAAGTATATATAATAATAAATATATATTATAGAATATATTATATACTAATATATATAATTTATATAATATATATATATATATATAAATATATATATATATAATAATATATAATAGATAATACATAATTGTTAAGTTTACAAGTTACACGTACCAGTGAACAATAAACATGACTAATTAATATACGAATAATCAAATAAATCATTTAAGATTTATATCGCTGCCATCTTCGGTCCAATAACGTCTTGAAGCCGAAGGATCAAAACGTAGAGGTCTGCTCTCTATTTGTTACGAAATAAGGTAGGTAACGTGCTGAGTAACTAAATGGTGTTGCTCTAGTTGGAATCATATACAAATGTTTATAAATTAGTTTTTTTTTTTACTTTACTAAAACTTAAAAGATAAAAAAGAGAATTTTTAATTATATATATATATATTTTACAATACATAATACACTATATCATACATAAACACATCTCCCCCCTTTTTAATAAGGAACGATGTTTTCGGAGGTACACCCGAGATTTGTCCCTTGTGGACAGGACACTCTACACTGTCTGTCTGTACTTTTCTATGGGGGAGATAACTTCATTGTCTCGGCTGTAGTTGGTCTACATTGCATGTTTTCAATTTTTTCTCCTGTTGTTGACTCAATAGTGTCGTATGTTTCCAAGTTTTTTTATCTCGTTGCTGGTTCTTCTATTTATTGCTTGAGTTGTATATTCTGTGCCCATGACAGTGTCGAAGGATCAAAAGATTCTTGAGAATTTGTTGAGAATTTATTTCTCTGTAAATATTTTTCATTGAGATGTTTTTTTCTTCTGACAAGATCTGGTAGCATTTAGAATTAAAATAAATATTCTTAAATGTCTGTTCATTAATAAAATGTGGAGGAGGAATTCCAGTCGGTAGATATGATGATTTGTTTCCATACGAATGAAAGAAGATATGATAATTCTGGTATTCTTCTATGTTTTGTACTCAGCACTTTTTCGGCATGTTTTCATTGTTCCTTTTTGACAGCTTGGGACACAAATCTTTCAGCTCTTCGTTAATAGTAATATTACCGATGTGTTCTTAAGAACATCTCAAAAATCTTCTTGGTGACAAACTGCCTATGCC
Source organism: Trachelipus rathkii (assembly GCA_015478945.1). Taxonomy (NCBI): domain Eukaryota; kingdom Metazoa; phylum Arthropoda; class Malacostraca; order Isopoda; family Trachelipodidae; genus Trachelipus; species Trachelipus rathkii. Next base: position 2,992 of record JABUQX010063667.1, on the reverse strand, counting down.
ATTACGAGTAAGCTATGTGTTCTTTAGTAATTCCAATGTGTTAGCAAAAATCCCACATTAAATTGTTCTTGGTAGTGAGTAGAATCTATTTTTTGTAGTTGAATCACCTTGTTTCAGGCCATTTTCTGGTGATGAATCTAGTCACGATCGAGATAAAATATAATTCATTCGTAAGAATAGGTCTGCGATAATCATATATGCAGTCTTGCCAAGAAACGAGCCTTTGTGGTAATTCCCATGGCAATGTGTAACTCTAATTGTGTTTTGGATGAAATTCTGGAAATGCAACACAAATCAGCTGCTAGCTGGTACACGACCTCTTCGTCTCTCTCCATGAGTTGGTTCACATAATATATGGACCATGGCAATAGTATATATATATAATATAAATATAATTCATATAGTAGTTATTATGTATATATATCTAGTATATAGTATATATATGTATATTAGATATTATATTTTAATATTATATATATATTATATATATATTGATATATATATATATATATAGTATAATATATATTATCGTATAATAATATATATATAAAGTATATAATATATATATATATTATATATAATATTATTATATATATAATATATATATATAGTATAATAATATATATATATATATATAGTATATAATATAAATGTTATATATACTATATATATTATATATATATCAGAGGTGGCATCGTTTACTTTCTCAAAAAAGTCAGTTCCGCGGCTTTATCGTTTATCTTGGTTTTTTGTTTTTTTTGTTTTTTTTTTTTTTTTTTGTTAAATTTTTTAATTACATTTTTTTTTTTTTTTTTTTTTTTTTTTTTTTTTTTTTTTTTTTTGTTTTCCGTTACTTTCGAAAAAGTAGTTTTTACTCGGAAAAAGTAGTTCCGTTTCTTTGAAAGGGAAAAGTAACGAGATGTGCCGTACTACTTTCTGCCGTTACTTTTACTTGTTTCCGACTATGAAGGTTACATGTAACGTATCCAGTTAGGTATTTTATTGGTTTGTGTTATATTTAAATGTTTCAATATTAATCATTATTTTGATTATTAACCATAAGTCCTCATGTAAAGCCTAGCGCACTCACAGATTAGTCCTCTTTAACATTTTCTCATCTCAACGATTTAATTGGCTCTCCAGCACCTTCTGTCTCCATCAGTAATACTTCCCTCTACAGCTCTGCTGCATCTGGCAAAACCATTCCGTTCCCTTTTTCATCCTAATCCATATAGTAACTAAATATTGTAAAAACTTCAGACAGCTTGTTCAGCTGCTCACTCATCTAAAACTTCACACTAATTAGTCAATTATACCGAGGATCTATGTACCCTCTCTTCACAATCCAGTAACCTTCTCTTCTTATCTACGTTACCTTCAAACATCTCCTTTTATCACCCTCCATCCTCTCTACCAATCCTCTTCATTCAAACTCTCTCACAGTATTCGCGCACATAAACCAGATATCATCCTCTATATAATAGTGTAGAAGCAACCCTCCACCGCTCTCACTCAACTCCTCTTTGCCCATTCATTCTAATCACCATCCCTGCCACTTTTTTTTTTTTTTTTTTTGTTTTTTTCCCATTTTTATTATTCTTCCATAACCCCATCCATATACTCCATTGAATACCAAGAAGTGCCTAGAGATAATCCCTGGCCTCCTCCGTCTATTAATATTAAAACAATTCACTTTCATACTTCCATTTTATTTTCTTACACACTGCTTCACTATCGTCAATAGGACATACTTTTGATTCCATTCAGAATGCTTGACCAGCAGAACCATATTCAAATAACACCGACCTGCCTATAGAGCCTTCCCTACTAACCATATCATACCCATGTTGGGCAAGTGGCCTAAAAAAAAAACTACAATAACTACAATCTTATTGTCTTTCTTCTTTATTTCTCAATCATTTGTTTAATAATGAAAAGACTTGATCCCACACATGCTTCTATTAGCTCTAACCCTACTTTTAAACTGCACCCTTGGTTCTTCAACAATTCAGTCCTTCAGTTCACTAGAAGCATTCTTTTCGGTCGCATTCGATCTCACAGCGGGGGTGTTTTCACCAAAATAAAATCCAGTAATAATACTGAATATGCTTCCATTACTAACAACTTTAATAATGCTAATTCCCCCTATAATCAACATGTTACCCTTGATCTCCCTCTCCATTATATATAGGGTACTATTATTCTGTGCTGTCTCGTCCAATGCCCGGAACTAATACCTCCATAACGCTTTTATTTACAGACACAACTTCCAAACCCAACTCAATCACCTATCTCGCTCCCCACTTGCTTGATCATTCAAAACAGACACCGTAATTTCACTATTACTACTGATTTACCATTCTTTTTTCAACTTTCTTCGCTCTACCCCTTACCTTCCCCTTCTAATGATCTCATCCCCAAGATACCTATTCCTTTTTGCACCAATAACCCACACACATTCACATTCACTATCACCTCTTCAATTACTGCCTGAATGTTATGCGAGATTTTCGAAGTATATTCCCGACCGCACTCCAGTCAGCATTCATTTCTATCAGTTACGAAAGGGCCCATCCTATTCATTTATTTCTGATGTAGATTTTCCCTATTCCTAATATATTATATATATAAATATATATATATATATATATATATATATATATGATATATTATAAGTATATATCATAATGATAATATATTCTATATATAGGGTGATTCGAAAACGCTTTCTGGCGACTTAACGTTGGAGGCGGCTGGTAGAGCAAGCGATAAGGAATACATTATTGTTAATAAGCATGTTGTATAAGCTTCGTTCAACAAGTTACGATGATGTAAAGGTACAGATAGTTTTATGTTGTGTGACGCGTCGCATGGTAGGTTACCGACGATTTAGGTTACTCAATTCTAATGTGTTTGTGCGTGCGTGGTACATGTGTGTACGCTGAACGTCCTTCGGAAACACGTGGCAATGCCTTTACCTTGCCCAATTCAT
>JABUQX010063666.1:17500-36877 GCA_015478945.1 Trachelipus rathkii | reverse complement strand
CTGTTGTCTCAAATTGTAAATGCAAAAAACATTAAGCTTTCATTAGTATCTGGCGAGAGACTCTGGCCTGTTTCCTTTTTTGGAGAGTTTACATTCCCACCTACACTAAAAAATTACGCTCGCTCTCGACTGATGAGGGAGTGGCTGGCTGATAAATATTTCTTGCAAGCACTGAAATAATGGAAACCTTGGCCATTTTCATGCCACCACCATGAAAGGATTCTCTTCTGTAGCCAGCATCTCCATGTTTTCGTAGAGCCTCATCTTATCTTTCACAGATTAAATTTGAATTATCTTTGCTCCTTGATGACTCTCTCTTCAGTTTTTTTGATGGGGTTCCTTGGTGTGATTCCTTTGAAGGTGAATGAGATGTCAATGCCATGAGTTTATCAAATTCTAACATATCCAAAGCTTCTTCATCTTAGAGGTTTATTTGTGAAAAGCCCCATCGTCACTATCAGTGCTGTTGACAGGGGTTTCTGATAAGGTGGCTTCCACTTCTGTGAATCTTTTTTTTGTCATGCGAGCAAGCTCCTCGGTTATGCTATTTAAATGCATTCTTAGAAGTGGTTCACCGTCGGAGATGCCATTCTTGTGGGGTTTCAGCTAGCTTAATGTATTCATTATTAGAACTAGTGTTGCACCGATACCAAAATTTTAGTAAGTTGTCACCGCCTCTCACAGGCAGAAACCCTATTCAAGGAGGGGCGGGGGTGTCATCACCAATTAATGCAAATTACGCAGATGAGTACAGACGCAGGCTTCATTATATTAATAGATTTAAATTGAGTAGGAAACAAGAGATGGTAAAGAGGAACGCCACAGAACCAGAGGTTGGACAGGAAAGAAGGAAGCCACCGCAACGAACCTTGTCTGGAGTTACTAAGTATCAACACAAAACTCATGTGCAGACAAAGCACCCCTTGTGCTACGAGGGCGTCGTAAATTGGTGTTACACGAGTGGAAAGTTCCCTCGAGCACTTGCCTCTACGGTACTATAGAAAAGAGGTAAATCACCAATATCGCGCCGCAAATATAAAGGTCAAGTGAACTAGAAAGTACAGGACAGTTTATAAAGCCTTTTGACCCTTAACTCGACACCCTATCAAAAGCCGGCGTGAAACCAGAATCCCCCCCAGATATGAGAGCAGTACTCCATAAAAGGACGGATGAGACCACTTGTATTGCTGGAGTAACTGAGAAGAGGAAAAAAAAGTCCCACAGTCTAAACAGACCCAATTTCTTTGAGGCCGCACTGGCAACCGTTGTGAGGGAGGTTCCAAGACATTTTTTGTTTGTTAAGGTGAAGGATGTTTTTTATATTGTCACAGGAGAGACGATGAGAACCTTTCGATAGATGATAAGAAAGTTAGGTGTCGTAAGAGGGGAGATTGCAGGAAGTTGAAGTTATTAAAAGAATTATATTTCACAAGGTTGAGAGAGACGACCCCCACCCGGAAATTCTATCCAGATCAGCAGAATAGAATCGGAAAGATTAAGACGAGAGGCAATAAAGGTAGAGATAATACAGAACCCTGAGGAACCCACTATTGACAGAAAAAGAAAGTCACCCCATCAACAACAGCCGATATTTGAGCGATTTGAAAGAAAGCTAGACATTAAGCAGCAAAGAGAAGAAGGAAACCCAAAGGAGGGAGCTTGGAGAGCAGCGACGCGTGCCATACCGGTCAAATGTTGGATATGTCGAGCGCACCACTCAAGTCTCCCTGTAGTTCCTAAGGGCGGGGAACTATAAATCGGTTTAGATAGGAAAGTAATAGCGCTAGTTAGACCTCAAGTGCCGAAAGCCGTACTGGCGATAGGGAAAGAAGGGAATGATATTTCAGATGATCTAAGAAACGAGAGTTGAGAAGCGGTTTCAAAGATCTTAGAGGCAAAACAAGTTAGACCTATAGGGCGATAGTTAGACAGGATCACAAAGCTTCCTTTCTTCAGGAATAGGTGTTTGGACATTATTGCGCGCTTCCAACACTGAGGAAAAGGGTTAGTATTGAGGCAACGAGAATATAGTTGAACGAAGGGGCGGGTCAGCATGAACACCAACTCCCCTCAAAACACGGGGAGGAAATGCCATCCGGGCCACCCCACCTTCCTAACGTTCTAGATTTCAGGAGCCCATCCACCCGATCAAATGGTAATCGCAGGTAAAGGCCATAGGACATTCTGAGGAGAGGGGAATGCCAGAATCGTCCAGGGTTAGAGGAAAATTAGAAGGCCAAAGAGATTGGCCTTTCAGTTTTAGAAATATGCAACAGACCATCAAGCGAAATCTATGTGGAAAGATTGATTTACAGAAGTTGTTAGATGTTTTTTTCAAGAGACCAGAAAGATTTATCAGTAAGAGAACCAAGGAGGTCAGACACTTTCTTTTATTGAAAAGTTCGCTATTGCTCTTGAGAGTACCCCTGGAACGACCTTCTTGCTGAATGAAATTAAGCAAGTGATAGGAGAACGAGAATTCCTCCCCCCCCCCCCCGATACGCAATGTCTACCTAGCCTGAATGGCCGGAGAACAAGCACGATCTAAAACCATAGATTATGAGGAGAGAAAGATTTAGTCGAAGAAGGAATGAACCTGTTCTCCCATCAAACGATTACAGCTCCCACTTTATCAGCAGAAACCCTAAGCATGGTGGAGTAAAGTAGTCACTCCAATGTTATAGTTAGCGTAGAAACGCAACGCAAATGCCCCAAATCAGCCCGACAAAGTTGCCAGAAAAACGCATAGGCAGGATGGAGCTGTTGGTGAGAAAGTTTTAAAATTAAGAGATATAAGGTTGTGGTAGGATTTACCGATAGGAGCGAGGGTGGTGTATTTATAAGGAGAAGGGCAGTGGTGAAACATAGGTCAAGTGTGTTCCAAGAAATTGGCTGGGATGATCCGGAATGTGTTGTAGGTTCTTTAATTAGTTGCTCCAGATTTTTGAGAATTACTGAATTGATTCGGCTTCCTTCCACCTAAAATCAGGCATGAGAGAACACTCCTGTTTTTTCCCAGTGTTGTGTTTACATTGATAATCCCCTAATATAGAAGGACCTCACTATTTGGATGAGAAGATAATTTGGATGGGGGAGAAACCAGTGAATCAATCACAAAATCATGAAAAATCTGTTCTGTTAGTGAGAACAGTAGCAGAAGTTACAGAATATTGCAGTAGGAAGGAAGAAAGATTTTAAGCCAACAGACATCGAAGTTAGGAGATCGAGATTCTCGAGACATGTTATTAGAGTGTCTATGTTTACATAGGCACATACCTCCACCCATCAGACGGAAATTTATAAAAGTTATAGTTGGGATATATTAAACGAGTTAGGAGGATGAATTCTTAGCCATCTGGGTCTCAGGACAGAGCAAAATTAGGGTTAAGTTTAGAGAAGGTGGTATCCACGGAGTAGGTAGAATTGCAAGCCACTGATTTTGGTAAAGTAAATAAAAGCACGCGCCTGTGCAAATCTAATATTCAATCTGGTTGGCACTTTTGACACATACACACACACACACCAAAAAAACTAAATAAATAAAAAAATAAAACCAAAAGTCAGGAAAAAATTATTCGTACGCTAAAACCTAAATTTAAAACCTGAAATTTTAAAACGCTAAAACCCTATTTACAGCAAATATTCTTAAAATGTGAATAATCAAGAAAGTTTTAAAAATACTCGCGCACTCACACACACACATGAAATTACGTTCAAAAAAAGAAAAAAAAATACTAAAAAACTAAAATACTAAAAAAATACTAAATCCTAAAAAAAAAATTAAAAACGGTGTTTAAAAAAATTTAAGGAAAAACAAAACAAAACAACAAAACTTTTTTCTATATATATATATTTTGAAACTAGGGAATTATTATTAAATCTAAAAGTTTCTCATAATTTTTCACCCACAAACAGTAAGAAGTATCGGCCATATTAACCGATATGATACCCCCAAAATGGATGGATAATACCGATACTTAATCGGTACATCCCTATATATATATACTATAATATATATATATAATATAATATATATATATATATAATTCATATATATATATATATTATATATAATATATATATCCTTGATCCTATTAATTTAAGGGTTGGGTGCATTAAATATGCATCAAATCCAAGGCATGTAGACTTGACACAAACATTCTTAGAGCATTATATTTGATAGTAGGCCCTAACCTAAAGCTACCAATTGGTTCCTTTTAATTGGCCTGCTCAACATAGCAAGGAAATCCAGTGAGGAATTCTCCCCCCCTCCCACAGTTGTATATATATATATATATATTATTATTATATATATATATATATATATATATATATTAGATATATATATATATATATTATATATATTATATAATATATATTATATATATATCTTTTTACTCAGATTTGTAAATCATTTCAAAAAATGACTGGATCCAAATACTGCAGACAAATCCCCCCAGAGGGGAAATGAAGTGAAGATGAAGGTTGTGGATGTAAGGTGAGAAGATAGAAAAAAATTGGTTGATAACTAATGAAAAGATCCTCAAGTATTAGCAGCTTACCAAAACAAAAATTACGACGGTTTTAGGCAACCTTCCAATTATTTATTAATGTAATATATATATTATATTATTATATATATATTATATATATATATTATATATATATATATAATATATATATATATTTAATAAATATATATATTATCTTTATTTTTTATATATATATTTGTGTTTAAAATAATCATGTTTGATAACAAATGAAGCTATTATTTCTCATTTTTAAGTCACTTTCCGAAATTGAAAAGGTATCGAATCAAATTCACTGAAAAAACTGCTATTAGAGTTAACAAAATATTGAAGCCCAGTTTTATTAAGGAAGTGCATGAAATTAGAGTGCAAGTTTCTTGAAAACATTTTTTAGGTTACATCCGACTGATTTATATTTGAAGAAAATTGTGCTCGAATGTTATAGATTGGGAAATCCGATATTTTTTTACGAGTTCTTTTTATTTATATATCACATGTGGTTGATAGATCTTTAATTGAATGTTTAGTGAATCTTTAATTTAGTTGTACTGCCAAATGTGTGGTTAAAATTAAATGTTTTTGTGCTGTTTTTTACAATTCTTTTTTAAATATGCGTTTGAATATTACATATATTACAAATTTGTACAATTGATATTAATCAATATTATTACCATCATAGGAAAGTATGATCTTGTACATCAAAAAATATGTATTGAAAAAGCGAAAACCATTCTGAATGGGAGACATATTAAAATTAAGAATCATGTACAACTGTACCCAAAACCCACAAAGACCCCAAAATCCCTAAAGACCCCAAAACAGAACGAAAAGGCAAAGTAGAAGAGAAAGAAGAATCAAAGTGAGTTTTTTTATTAAAACTAGTCATTATTAAATCAATGTTTTAAAAGATCATTACCTTATTTATTTTTTTGTTTTAGTTTCATAATTACGATGAAATACTAAAGGCATTCGCTGAATTTTTTGGCTGACAATATTTAAGAAGTAGATCATATTAGCAAGATGGTCCAGGATATGATGAACCAATTCTTTCACATCTCCAGGATATTAAACTTAAGGATCACATCCCCATGGGTTTTCTCTTGGAATTTCACTTTTCAGAGAATGAGTATTTTACCAATAAAGTTCTTACATCTTACAAAATATTACCGAAGATGAACACGCGGAACCAGGGATAAGATGATCCATTCAGTTTTGATGGACCAGAGATAATAAAGTTTGCAAGGGTAAAAATAATATAACTTAAATCAATTTCCTTACACTGTGTAAATTGTTTTGTAGCTTTAAATTGCTTATATTACAAGTAATGTTTTACTATAATAAGTTAAGCCATCTTCTTCACACTCGATGCAATTTATTACTATTGCATCAGATATAATCTCCTCTATTTGTAAGGTTTCATATTTTTTTTTTGTATTATGATTTATAAAATAGTTTTGAATATATATATATATATATTATATATATATATATACTATAATATATATATATATATATAATATATATATATATAATATAATATATATATATATAATAGGTATATATATATAAGGCGTGGTTAGGTGTTGAGAATTGATAAAAAGAGGAATGAATGTATTAGAGATTTGTGTGGTGTGAGGAAAGGAGTAATTGAGAGAATAAATAAAAACGTTGAGTTTGGTTTGGTCATGTTGAAGGATTGAAAATATTAAATTAAAAAAAATACAACGAAAATTGGGGGGAAAAAATCAAACACCAGCAACTACAAAAAATTTATTAAATACTCACCATCGGGCCAAGGTGAAAATTAAAAATAATCACCACAGCAAGGTGAACTGCTAATGTAAGCACCCCCCTCACCACATAATATTTAAGGTAACTTTATTAGAAAAAAATTATTAGAGATCAATGGACACCTGCAGATGTGCATTTGATAACTTTAAAACCTTAAACCTAAATATAGATATTGATATATTACAAATTTAAATTAAGATTGTTGTCCGCCAATTCTCCAAAACACTTCTTCTCAATTCTCCAAAATCTACCTGTGTATCCTCACAGTCCTCAACAACCCTCCTCCTAACTTGTGGTCACCTTCAATTCTCCACTCTTCGAATCTTTTTAGATTTCCTTGCTATTCTTTACTTTCTATAATCAGGCTATTCACTCAAACCCAAAATGATCAAGTAATCTAGTTCATCTTTTTTTTCAAATTTTCAATGAACTCTCAGCTCTGCGAACTTTCCGTCTGCGTCATTAAATAAAATAAGCTTTAAAAAATAATATAAACGCATGAATCAAAAAATAATAATAATAATAATATATTAATAAAATTAAGATTTTTATAACATATCCTTTATATGTTTGAGTCAATAATTATGAACTGAATAATTGAATTGCTAATTAAATTATGAATTAAAATATCAAAAATATTAAATAAATATGAATGTATATTATGAAAATATATAATAGTAGTTAAATTTAAATTATTTTTAACCCAAAAAAAAATTTAAAAAAGGGAATAAATAAATAACATAAAAAAATAACGCCACCACAGCAAGATGCTACCTGAGTAGTTGACCCAGTTTTTTTCCTGACAACCCTCTAAAATCAATCTGAACCCTTCAGCATCTACGACCCTCCAATCAGCTAAAGAAAAAATTTTATACAACCAAATCCAACATTCATCCAAAACAAATCACTAACATTCATAATTACCTCAGCCAGTGAAATCAGCCTCTGCACAGAAAATAAGAAAAGCAAAAGTAGTTTCACGAATTCAGACTGAAAAAAAAACATAACCCTTCATCAATCAAACATATGAATAATAATAAAAATTTCAATATTTTCATAATCAAATAATGACTAATAATAATAAATAACGCTATATTTACCTGCCAACGGTAAGCTGTCGGAAAAGTGATCATTTAACCATTATTCCCTCCTTCCTTCCATGCTTATTCCAAAAATAATCAATAACATAAAACAGTTCAGAAAAGTCTGTCTATTGTCTCACTAAAAAATAAATATCCCATATAATAATAATATATTAAAAAATGTAGTTATTCATTAAATTAATTAAAAGCACACAATTAAAAGAAAACTAGCACTGAAATCTTTGGCACTCCTTGTTGGTGGACGTTCTTGAAGCACCCCCCAAAAAAAAAAAAAAAAGACCGGTAAATTGAGACAAAACAAAGCTAAAATACTACAACCTTGGCCAAGAGATGAACCCTATATTGATGAGATGCCATAGTGATGGACTGTCGCGGTCCCGTAGCTCTAGCGTGGATTTTCTGACTGCAACGAGTTCTCACTAAAAGATATAAAAGGGATGATAAGGCTGAGCTTTCTTTTCGACTTGCATCATGTTATTCTTCTATTGTTTTCAGTGCATGTTGCGCACTTTACCCCTAGCCTTGAGGAGAATGGTGATATATATATATATATATATATATATAATATATATATATATATATATATATATATTATATATATATATATTATAATAATATATATATGTATAGTCAGTACAGAACAGAATCCTCGACGAAAGAAGAAAGGTGCATTAATAAGAGGAATGGCGGAGTTTTGTGGGGGCTATGGTTGTGACCCACCTTGGGCCAAGGATGAACCCTACATTGACGAGATGCCACAATGAGGGTCCGTCGCGGTCCCATGATGCTCTAGGGTGGGTTTTCTGACTGAGACGAGTGTTAACTAAAATTATAAAGGGGGTGGTCAGACGTGGGCTTTCTTTTATTTTCGTTCTTTTTATGGTAGTTTTAATTTTTTTTTGTGAGTACTGGAATACTAATGGTTAGATCCAAGTTTGAGAAGGTCCGGTTATATGTATGGTTGGTTGTAACATACAGTTCTTCTGAAGGTAATGTTGAGGAGTGGGACAATTTGGACAGTGAGTAGGGACATTATATAGATTGCGTTGGAAGACTTGAATGGTGAAATAGGTGAAAGAAAGAGGGGTGGTATAACAGGTGGCATTGGGTTTGCAGGAGAAAATCAGAATGGTAGGAAGGGGATTGATTTCTGTGATGAAAGAGGTTACGTGTGTAAATACATTGTTCGAGCACAAGTCTAGAGATAAAGTGCAAGGTAAGAAATATAACCTAAAATACTTTCCTTTAACTTGTTAATATTGCTGCAGTTTTAAACTGTTAGTGCATTTTAGTTAAAGGTAGAATAAGTTAAGCCATTTCTCGCTTCGCTCTGATGCAATTATTATTGCATTGGCACTAACAATGGCTTATCAACGTTTCAATAAAATATTCCTCTATCTTTTCCATAGTTTGACTGAAAAGATATATATATATAATATATTATATATATATTATATATATATTATATTATTATAAATATATAAATATATATTTATTATTATTTATTTATTCTCTCTTCATTATACCTTTTTCTTCCCAAGACGGTGTCAAGAGTGCGTACATGCATAGGAAAAGAAAAACAATAGAAGAATATGACAAGTCGAAAGAAAGCCAGCCTTACGGCCCCTCTCTGTACCATTAATTAGTTAAGAACTCGTCGCAGTAGAAAATCCCACCCTAGAGCTTCACGGGACGCGACGAACCCTCACTAGGCATATCGTCAAGTGTAGGTTCATCCCCTGGCCCAGGTGGGCCACAACCATACCCCTCACAAAAAACCCGCATTCTCTCCTATCATGCAACCTTTCTTCTCGCCTCTACCCAAACTCGCATTTTCCCCTGCAAGACTTCCTTTTGTACATTTTGTAACTGCGACGTGGTTCTCCCTAATGGGTATAGAGGGGCGGTAAGGCTGGCTTTCTTTTCGACTTGTATATTCTTCTACATACTTCTCTTTTCCGTTGCATGTCACGCACCTTTACCCAAGTCTTGGGGGGGAAAAAAGGAATATAATGATATATAATATATATATATATATATAGATTATATATATAATATATAGTATATATATAATAATATTATATTACTATATATTATATTTATACTATTTATATATTATATCATTCTTATTATATATATATATATATATATATATATATGTAAACGAGATCTATAAAGATGATTTGCTTTCTATATTGATGTATATATATATATATATATATATATTATGAAACATTAGTGTCATACTATTTATTTCATTTCGGTAGATTTTAGATTGATTTAAAAAAAGCAAAATTTTGATGCTATCAATAGCATCATCCATCCATCTGGAATGATGAATGGTTCCTGGGATTCTGAATGATATACCTAGAGGGTGATTTCCTCCAAGGAAAATTGACGTAAATTCAACAATTTCCCTATAATTTTCTCGAACCTGTTTTTCTTTAAGAGATCTCAAATAAAACTCAAGAAGATCTTCAATATTTGACAGCTTTTCTTTGACGTATGTGTCTGTTATAACTGGTGTGAGATTAGAATTATGAAATATGGTCTAGTCTGAATTGAATCGTCAATTATGGCAATAATATTGGACAGAGATAGAAAAGCGTAAATTATAAGTAGAAATAGGGTGTGAGAGGCTGAATGGTTAACATTGGTTGAAAGGAAGAGGGATAGTACAACAGGTGCCATTGGGTTTGCGAGGAATAATGAGAAGGTGATGATTTCTGCTGGAGGACAGAGGTTAGTGTGTGTAAATAATAACAATACATTGTTACGAGCACAAGTGTAGAGATAAAGTTCAAGGTATAAAATATTAGAACAAAACAACTTTCGTGTAAATTGTTTTACATTGCAGTAGCTTTAAATTGCTATTGCATTTTAGTTAAAGGTAGAATAAGTTAAGCCATTTCTCGCTTCGCTCTGATGCAATTATTATTGCATTGGCACTAAACAATGGCTTACAACGTTTCAATATTTTTTTTCCTTTGTATTATGCATAGTTTGACTGTAAAGGTGTGTGTGTGTGTGTTGTATATATAATATAGTATATATGTATGTATATTATATATATATATATTATAAATATACTATATATATATTATATATATATATTATATATAATATATATATATATATATACTATATATATATATAGTGAAATCTGCATAGAATAATGAATAGGGATGGTGCTTTTTCGTAACTGATGAAATGAATGTTGAGGAGAGTGTGGAGGGAAACTTCGAAAATCTGCATTAACATTGGCAAAGTTAATGAAGAGGTGATAGTTGAATGTGTGTGGGTTTGGTGGTTGAAGAAGAAATAGGTATTTTGGGAAAATGTCATTAGTAAAGATGAGGTAATGGGTAGAGAGAAAGTTGAAATTGGCAAATCTGCAGGTATAATCAAATTTGCTGCCGCGTGAAATGTTCAAGAACGTGATGCCGAGATGGTTTTGGATGGGATTTAGAAGTTATGTAACAAAGCCGTTTATGAGGGTCTAGTTCGATGATTGGAGTGAGCAGTAAATAAGGGTAACTGTTAGGAATTATAGGGGAATTAGTTTATGGAGTGTTGTAGGGAAGATATATCCTGGTATTTTAGTCGAAAGAGTGCGTCGAGTGACTGAAGGACTGATTGTGAAGAGCAAGGTGAGTTAGATAGTGGTAGAGGATGTGAGATCAAATCTTTACATTAAAAGAAATTAGGGAGAAGAAGAATAAATTGTTATTAGGTTTTATGGATTTGCAACAGGGCATCTGATAGTATTAATAAGGAAGCGCTATGGCAGGTATGGCTTCTGAATGGAATCAAAGGTATGTATGACGAAAGTGAAGCGTGTGTAAGAATAAATGGAGTTGAAAGTGATTGGTTTAATGTTTATTAATAGCGAAGTGAGGCAGAGATGTGTAATGTCTAATTGGTTGTTCAATTTGTATATGGATGGAGTCATGAAAGAATTAGAGGTGGGGGATGGCAGGAGGGGGGTTAAAATGATGGAGATGGAAGAGGGGGGGGGGGGTGCCCTATCTATTTTATGCGGATGATTTGGTTTTGTTTAGCGAATCTGAAGAGAGTTTGAGAAGATTGATAGAGAGATTTGGCAGGGTGTGTTAAAAGGAGATGTTTGAAAGTAAGCGTGGATAAAAGCTAAGGTTATTAATGTGAGTGGAGGGACAGTCCTCAGTGGAAGTTATGTTGTAGATGGTGAGAGGTGGAATAAAATGGTCTGAGCTTTTATATATTTTGGATGAAAAGGGGAAACGGATGATGCAGTGTGTAGTAGGAAAGTAGTGAATTGCAGGAAGGTGGGTGGTGCAGTTAAATCGTTGGTGGATGTAAGGGACTAAGTCATGAGTCGCTAGGGTTTACATGGGGGTATGTTTTCACATAATGATTATTTTTGAAAATATAATTATACACAAACCAACAAATTACCTAAGATACCGTAATTAATGTCTTAATCAAAAGCTAAAAGTAACGGGAGTAATGGCACTTCGTTTCTTTTCATTTCTTCTCTCTCTTTTCTTTCTTTCTTTCTCTTTTCTCTCTCTCTCTCTCTACTCTCTCTTCTCTCCTCTCTCTCACTATCCCTCTCTCCTCTCTCTCTCTCTCTCTTCTCTCCTCTTCTCTTTCTATCTCTTTCTTTCTCTCTCTCTTCTCTCTCCTTCTCTTTCTCTCTCTCTCCTTTTTCTCTCTCTCTCTCTCTCTCTCTCTATCTTCTCTCTCTTCTCTCTCTCTCCTCTCTCTCTCTCTCTCTCTCTCTCTCTCTCTCTCTCTCTCTCTCACACACACACACAAATTTAAATAAATGGAGTTTTTATTTGGCGTTATTTTGTAGCTTTTCGGTTTAACTGTTATCATGTTAAAGGTAGAAGAAAAAGTTAAGCATTCTTCACCCTGATGCAATTATTATTGTATTGGGTATTACAATGGCTTAGTTGTTCTTTTAGTTAGCACTCTAGAAGTTTTAATTATTTTATTCATAGAGTGTAGGTTTAAAATATATAGATATAGAAAGTTAATGTTATGCATAATATTTTGCTATAAGTCATTTTTGTATATTTAAATATTGTATTGCTTATTTGTTGGTGAATGTAGCTTTGGTGTTCATTGTTTTATAGGGTTGCACAATTGACTGGAAGAAAGGAAAGAACGTTACTGTGAAAACAATAAAGAAGAAACAGAAACACAAATCTCGTGGTGCTGTGAGAACCATAACTAAAACTGTTCAGAATGATTCCTTCTTCAATTTCTTCAGCCCCTCACCAGTTCCAGATGATCCAGAGGAGGAAATGGATGAAGATACTCAAGCCCTCCTTACTGCTGATTTTGAAATTGGACACTATATTAGGGAGAGAATTGTTCCTAGAGCAGTTTTATTCTTTACTGGCGAAGCTCTTGATGATGAAGATTATGAAGAGGAAGGCGAGGAAGAAGGTTATTTTTTTTTAGAGTTTACCATTATATATATATATATATATATATATATATATATATATATATATATATTATTATATATATATATATTATATATATATATATATATATAATATATAATAACTGGCTGAAATGATCAAGGAACGGAGGCGAGATGTTGATTTGATTGGTATCTGAGTTGATGTAATAAAGCGTTTTATGGAGGGTGTAGTTCAAAGGATTGGAGGGGAGCAGTAATAGTACCCTTATTAAGGGTAAGGGAAAGAAAGGGGAACTGTAGAAATTTATAGGGTATTTAGTTTTTGGAGTGTTGTAGGGAAGATATTATGCTGGTTTTTTTTTTTTCGAAAGAATGCGTTGAGTGAATGAAGGGCTAATTGGTTAAGAACAAGGTGCGTTTAGGAGTGGTTGAGGATGTGTGTATCAAATCTTTACATCGAAAACAACCATGATTGAGAAAATGAGACGAGAGAAGAATAAATTGTATTAGGTTTTATGGATTTTGCAACAGGGTATGATAGGGTTAATAGGAAGGCTCTATGGCAGGTGTTAGTGATATAGTGTTGGAGGTAGGCTTCTGAATGAATCAAAAGTATTGTATGACGATAGTGAAGCGTATGAGTTGAAGAATAAATGGGTCAAGTGATTAGTTTAGTATTAATAGCGGAGTGAGGCAGGGGTTTGTGTGTTATGTTCCTTGGTTATTCAATTTGTATATGGATGGGTTATGAAAAAGAATTAGAGGTGCGGGTGGCGGGAAAAAATGGGCTGGTAGAAGAAGGAGATGAGTGGAGGGGTGGCCTTACCTATTATATGCGGATGATTTGGTTTTGTGTGGTGAATCTTGAAAAGAGGGCTTGAGAGGATTGGTAGAGAGATTTGAACAGAGTGTATTGTAAAAGGAGCGGGTTTTGAAAGGTAACGTAGGTAAGAGTAAGGTTGTGGTTGTGATTGGGGAATCCGAGATGTAAAGTTATGTTAGATGGTGAGCAGCTGCGAACAGTGAGTTTAAATATTTAGGGTATATGTTGGATGGAAGGGAACGGATGATGCAGTTGTTGTTAGAATAGCAAGGAGACATACACAACCCTGTTCTCACTCCGCTATTAATACTAAACCAATCACCTTGACAACCATTTATTCGTACACACGCCTCACTATCCTCATTACATACTTTTGATCCATTCAGAAGCCTACCACCAACACCATATATCACTAAACCTTCATAGAGCTTCCCTATTAACCTATCATACGCCTGTGGCAAATCATAAAACCTAAAATACAATGTGTATGTCTAATTTTTTTTTCCTCCAAAATTTCATTGTTACGGTGTAAACAGTTTAATCGATCCCCACCTCTACCACTCCTAAGCGCCCCTTGTTTCTCACCAATCAGTAATTCAGTTACTCGACTCACTCTTTTGACCAAAATACCGGCATATATCTTCCGTACAACTCTATAACTTATTCCCCTATAATTTCTACAGTTCACCTTATCTCCCTACCCTTATATAATGATACTATTACTGCTTCTCCTCCAATCCCTCGCGACTTGAGAGAGTTGAGAGGATTTGGTAGAGAGATTTGACAGGGTTTGTAAAAGGAGAGGGATGTTGAAAGTTAAACATAGATAAGAGTAAGCTTATGGTTTGTAAGTGAGGACAGTCCTCAGTGTGAGTTATGTTAGATGGTGAGCAGCGTGGAACAAGTGGTGAGTTTAAAAATTTAGCGGTATATGTTGGATGATGAAGGGAAAACGGATGGATGCAAGTGTTGTAGCAATAGCCAAGGAGACGTAACACAACCTGTCTCACTCGCTATTAATACTAAACCCAATCACCTTTGACACCATTTATTCTACACACGCACTCACTATCCTCATACATTACTTTGTGATTCCACTCAGAAGCTAAGCCACCAACACCATATATCACTAACACCTTCCATAGAGCTTCGCTTTTAATCCTATCATACGCTTGTGGCAAATCCATTAAAACTAAACAATTTTTTTCTTCTTAAAATTTTCTCATTCATTGGTTTCAATGTAAAGATTTGATTTAACAATCCTCTACCACTCCCTAAGCGCACCTTGTTCTTTCACAATCAGTAATTCAGTCACTCACACTCTTTTGACCAAAAATACCAGCATATATCTTCCGTACAACTCAATAAAACTTATTCCCCTATATATTTCTACAGTTCTCTTATCTCCTTACCCTTATATAAGGGTACTATTCTACTGCTCTCCTCTAATGCCCTAGGAACTATTTACCCTCCATTAAACGTTTTTATTTGCACAACTTCCAATCCAATCACACCATCTTGCCTCCGTTCTTGCATCATTTCACCAGTAATTTCATCTATTAATTTCAGATTTACCATTTTAACTTTCTCACTCTACCATTACCTCCTTCTAATAACCTCATCCCAAAATACCTATTCCTTCTTGCACCTTGAAACCACATACATTCACATCACCTCTTCATTACTGCCAATATTATGCAGATCTCGAGTGTTCTTTCCACACTCCCTCGCATCCATTTTCATCAGTTACAAAAAGCACCATCCCTATTCATATTCTAAGCAGATTCTCCTTATTTCATTCTAACCTTTCGCGCTTCCTTCAGAAAGAGCTTCCTATTCCCTTTATAAGTCCCCATTCATCTCCTTCCAAACTGTTTCATTTACCTCTTGTTTTCTCCTACGTAATGTACCTTGTAGTATTTCTTTTTTTTCCTCTTTATATAATTCCAAGGTCTTTCTTTTGAAACTTCATCATTTGTTTTTAGTACATTTAAACCACGCTTCTTTAAATTTACTTATTAATAACCGGTTGCACACTCTATTCATTTCCACCAACTCCTGTACATTCATATATTTAAGCCATCAACATACTTACTTTTGCACATGCTAACAAATTACTTTCCTTCATTTCTCCCCAGATTTGTTCAGTTGCAACTTGTTCACATTCTTCCTGATTTACTTGCGAGCGCTTTTACATACTTATCCTTATTACCCTTGTTCACTTGACCTCTCATCTTAATTTTTCCACTTCCTTCCGTATCACCTTCTCTCCACCCAAGCCCCACTAACTTAATTTACATAGAACAACATAATGATCTGATAATCCCATTTCCTAAACCCCTCAATGATTAAACATCCAACACATACTTCACATTCTCCTTCACTAACACAAAATCAATCATACTTTTTCACTTCGATACCCATCTCTACCTACACCATCTCTAGTATACTATGATACTCTTGTGTTTAAATAAAGTATTACTTATACACATACCTCTCTCCTCACAGAAATTCATCACCTTCCTACCATTTCATTTTTTTCCCCCAACCCCAAAACACCTGTTATACCATCTCCCTTTTTGATAACCTATCCAACTATTCAGGTCCCCAAAACACAATCAATCTGAAGCTCCTACTCACCCCTACAAAACATCATTCAGATTATTCCCAAAAAAATCGTACTCTCCAACTTTTCCCTCAGGAACCATAAATCACAATCACACATACCATTGACCTTTTCAAACTCTAAATTTTACCAATTAGAATTTTTAGGACACACACACACACACACAAAGTCTACCATAGCTCCTGTACCACACAGTCGTCACCTCATCATAGAAAATTGCAGTTCGCACTCCAGCTCTATGCAAACGCCGCGGTCCTTTCACACCCAGTGCCGCAGTCCGAAAGCGACAGTGAAATTTGAGCAGACACCTAGCTACCACTCATTTCACCGCTCTTTACCATTTTATATCTTTGTTTGTTTACATGTTTCAATCAAATTTTCCTTTTCTAAATACATCCATCACATATCTCTTCTCTAACATTTATCCTCTGACATTCCATTACCCATACGATTCATACAATCTCGCCGAATAGAAGCCCGTTTACGGCGATCACGACCATCTCCGTGGCATGCATCAGCATTCCTAGGAAGAGATAGGTGGTAGTGGGCAAGCCAACCCAACTACCACTTTCCTTTAGTCGCCTTCTACGACAAGCAGGACATTAAAGTGGCAATTCTTTTCCCCCACGCATAGGGATATGAGTAGTAGGGATGTCTGTTAAGGTTGTTAAGAAGAGGGGTGTGTACTTTAAGTATGTGTATATGAATTATGTGGATTAAATGGTGGTCAGGTAATCATGTTGCATGCGAGGGTGAGGTGTGTAAAAGATATGAATGCAAAAGAGAAAAGGACACACCATTTAAAAACTGGGAGGTAATTTCAACGTCGAGATGCGTGTTACTCTCCCTCGTTAATTTATATATATATATATATATATATATATATTATAATATATATATTATATATAATATATATATATATATATATATATATATAATATGTATTATATATTATATATATATATTATATATATATATATATATATATATATATACACACACACACACGGTAATGAAGAAGTTGATCAGTGAAATGTGTGGGGTTTTGGATGGTGCAAGAAGGATAGGTATTTTGGGGATTGAGGTTATTAGTATAAAGGAGGTAATGGGTAGAGTGAGGAAAGTGAAGAATGGTAAATCTTGCAGGTATAGATGAAATACTGGTGAAATGATCAAGAACGGAGGGGAGAAGAAATTGTGATTGATTGGATTTGGAGTTGTGTAATAAAGCGTTTTATGGAGGGTTATAGTTTCCAGGGATTGGAGGAGAGCAGGTAATAGTACCCCTATATAAGGGTAAGGGAGAAAATGGGGAAACTGTAAGAAATTATAGGGAATTAAGTTTATCGAGTTGTTGTAGGGAAGGTATATGCTAGGTATTTTATTCGAAAGAGTGCGCGTCAGTGACTGAAGGACTGATTTTTGGTGCAAGAACAAAGGTGCGTTTAGGAGGGTAGAGGATGTGTGGGGATCAAATCTTTTACATTGAAACAAATGGGGAAAAGAAGAATAAATTTGTATTTAGGTTTATATGATTTTGCAACAGGCGTATGATAGTTAATAGGGAAGCGTTATGGCAGGTGTTAGTGATATTATGGTGTTGGTGGTAGGCTTCTGAATGGAATCAAAAGTATGTATGACGATAGGTGAAGCTTGTGTAGGAATAAAATTGGTGTCAATGGTGATTGGTTTTAGGATTAATAGCGGAGTAAGGCAGGCTTGTGTTATGTCTCCTTGGTTATTTCAATTTGTATATGGATGGGGTATGAAAGATTTAGAGGCAGGGCAGGAAATTGTGTTAGAATGGTGGAGAAATGAGATGAGTGGGAGGGTGCCCTACTATTATATGCGGATGATTTGTTCTGTGTGGCGAATGAAGAGAGTTTGAGAGATTGGTAGAGGAGAATTTGTCAGGGTGTGTAAAAAGGAGGGGCTTGAAAAGTAAACGTGGATAAAGAGTAAGGTTATGGTTTGTGAGTGAGGGACATCTCGTGTGAAGTTATGTTAGATGGTGAGAGGCTGGAACAAGTGTCTGAGTTTAATATTTAGGGGTATATGTTGGAATGAGAAGGAACGGACGATGCAGAGTGTAGTAGGAAAGTTCGTGAATTGCCAGGAAGGTGGCTGGTGAAATTAAATCGTTGGTGAATGTAAAAGGAACTAAGTCATTGAGTGCCGCTAGAGTCTTATTTACATGAGGGGTATTGTTGTTACCTGTGTTTTGTATGGGTAGTGAGACTATGGTCTTGGAATAATAAGATAGATCTTAAAGTTCAATGAGGTTCATACTGGAGAATCTTAGGGCATGCTAGGTGTTGAGAAGAATTTAATAAAATGAGGAATGAGCGTATTAGAGAGTTGTGTGGTGTGAAGGAAAGGGGTAAATGAGAGATAAATGAAAGTATGTTGAGATGTTTGGTCATGTGGAAAGGTATGAATGATAGTCGCTTGGTTAAGCGGATGTATAATGTGTGCTGGAAATCGACCGCTGGGAGACCGAAGAGAAAGTGCATTGAGTCGGTGAACGAATGTCTGAAAGGAGAGAAAGTGAGGTTTGGCAGGGGCCGAGAGAAAGTGTATAACAGGGTGAATGGCCGGGGGATGTTGAGGGGGTATGGTTGTGGCCCACCTTGGCTAAAGGATGAACCTTACACTGACGATCTATCATAGTGAGGTTCTATCGCTGCACATGAAGGCTTTAGGGTGGATTTTTTGACTGCGATGAGTTCCCAGGGATGGCAATTTTGGTGATTTTTTTGATTTTTTTAAAAAATCAATTTGTGATTTTTTTTGATTTTTTTTGATTTTTTTGATTTTTGGATTCGTAACGTCAAGCGAAATATAATTTGCAGGGTACAAATTATATATCGAGACAAACCAGAAATCTTGAAAAAAAAATCAAAAATATCAAATAAATTCAAAAAATCACATTGATTTTTTTTTAAAAAAAAAATCAAAAAAATCACCAAAATTTCCATGGGTTCCCATTAATTAATGGTACTGAGGGGGGTGGTAAGGCTGGGGCTTCTCTTTTCGACTTGTCATGTTCTTCTACTGCTTTTCTTTTCCGATGCCCGTCGCGCACC
>JABUQX010063666.1:0-12500 GCA_015478945.1 Trachelipus rathkii | reverse complement strand
ACTATGTTCCGATAACGTTAACTATTGCACACATTGAGCAGTGGAGGGTTCATACTGAAAGTTAGCAGGCGTGATCGTCTCCACAATCACTCATAGAAGCAAATCTTATAAGCAGGGCGAGACAATAGCAAAAGCAGCACTTACCCCAAAAATTAATGGAAGTTTCTAAAGAATCAAGTTGCAAAAGTTGCAATCTTAGGTCAAAAACAAGATGGGGAAGTACAAGTCTTATGCTCTAAAGGCTTCTGCAACTAAAAGAATACATAATCAGATAGTAAGATCATCGACTCCGGCTGCCAAACCAACAAAGTACTTTCATGAACTTATACATCATCTCAAACACGAACTATCAGTGGAAACAAAATCGAAAACACTCGAAAGAATTATATAACCCATAACTCTACCAACAAAATATTCAAAATCAGAAGAACTTGACATGAACAGAAGCAAATATATATAAATAATAGAGACGGGAACCATTTAAGCAAATTACAACATAAAATTCAACATGAAAAACAAAGGCAAGAATGTTAACTGAATTAAAAAATATTTTTGTCGACAACTAAAATATTGTAATCTAGACATCTTTTCCCCAGAAACTCGCAAGATCTGACTATTTTAAAGCTAGGAAAGTGTTCTTTCTGAGGAACTCAGGACTTAAAATGGAATAACACGCTAAATTGAACGGAAATCTGGGTCGGAGTCAGATAGTTCAGCAGTTTCAGGAATCCTCGCTTGTTGAATTTTGTCAGATGAAGGTAAAGAAGTCAAATTTGACAGATAATGGAAAAAATGAAGCATGCAGAAAAACGATTTGAAAAACTAAAAAGACAATCTACTAGTAAAGAAATCAACCTAAAATATCTCTCTAGAAGAATAAAAGGCTAGAATTCCATTAAGTCATTAGATGGAATAATTAAAATCGACCCGAAATCAAAGTTATCAGTTAAAGAGGCAATCAATTGCTATCCTAAAATTTGCCAAGATGCGCCGCTTGCCACCAATTACAACTTGCCTCTTATTTCATTAGATATTTAGTGCAAAACACTCAGCTTTAAAGAATAATAAAATCGGATCTAAGGACTGTTAAAGGAGGATTTTATTGATGAAGTTTTATTTTAAGAACATTTTTTTTGGAATAAATTATTTACAAATATGGTCGGCTGTTCAAAGAGAAATTACTTTATAAAGTTTAGGAAGAAAGTGAATTATTATATATATATATATATTATAATGAATATATATATATATATATATACATAATTATATATATATAATATATATATTAATATATATATATATATATAATATTATATATATATATATATATATATATAGAGATATATATAATTATATTATAATATATATATATATATATACGGTATATATATTTTTCATATATAAAATCTAGTTTGAATTTAAAATATGTTATATATTTTCAAGGCTCATATTCAACGTAGGAGATTATTTTAAACTTTAAGATGAATCTAAAATATGTTTTTTCTTTTAGAAAAAAATAATAAAATTAATATTAGTAACTGTACAGGCAGTTCATCGTTCAAAGGGATTATATTAAAATTTAGAAGAAAGTGAATTGATTCCTTTTCTTGTGATTTTTCAAATCATAAATGTTTCTATAAAATATTTTTCTAAGTTTTTTAAAAATTTTAACGCTAATAAAGATGTCATTAACAAAAACAATTTAATTCATCATACCCTCAAAATTTTGTATCAGAATTGATGATTTCATGAC
Organism: Trachelipus rathkii; assembly: GCA_015478945.1. Classification (NCBI taxonomy): domain Eukaryota; kingdom Metazoa; phylum Arthropoda; class Malacostraca; order Isopoda; family Trachelipodidae; genus Trachelipus; species Trachelipus rathkii. Next base: position 10,747 of record JABUQX010063666.1, on the reverse strand, counting down.
TGTAAATTGGAGAAGGAATTTTAACTAGGGGTCGGAGCCGGAGCCGGATCGGAGCCGAACAATTTTAAAAATGCGCGGAGCCGGAGTCGGAGCGGGGTAAATTTTAAAATGCTGGAGCGGAGCCGGAGGCGGTTAATTTTAAAATGCTGGGAGCCGGAGCCGGAAGTCGGAGCCGGCAAAAAATTTGCCCCGACTCCTCCACTCTGGTTCTAGGGTCGACTTAACACGTGCAATTCACCTTATTTTTTTACCTGTTCTTTTTAAATTAAACGATTTCAAAAAATTTGTTTATTTATTAATTAATTTTTTTTTTTAATTAAATTTTGTTAAAAAAAAGTATTACACGGCAAAGTAGGGCTCGGCTCGCGACAGGGAACCACAGGACATTAGGACGTTTATCCAAAAACCCCGTAGGGGGAGGGGGCGGAGAGGAACCCCCGCGGACACCCAAATACCAAAGAGCGGGGATTCAGGAGACCCTCCCCGGGAGGGGGGGAATAAGTCCTACCCCGTAGTTTCCCAGGAAGGTCAGAGATGAAACCACCGGACTTGTACTTGCCATGGTAAGCTTTTATACCCTTTTGGGGGATATTCATTTAATATAAAAAATAACAAATTATACCTCAAAAAATAATATTACTCGAAAAGTATATTGATATTTTTTAACGAGTAATCTATAAAAGGATCTTAATTAGGGCACTTTCTCTCCTCATATTACTATATGATTATAAAAACATTTTTTTTTTAATTTCCTATTAAAATTTACCAGGATTCCAAATTATGTATTCCTTTCACAGAAACAATTTAAAATTTTGAGAATGATTTTTTTTTTCATTGTCGACCCTAAAACGTCTATTATGTATCATAGAGGCTACCTGTTGATAATTTTTTTTTGACTCCAGAGCATCCTCTCACGTTATATCCGTTTCTCGAGCGCAGCGCGAATTATAGTAACTTTTTAACCTATATTAATCTATATAATATAATAAATATTATATATATTCTGAATACAGATAAATAAATAATATACTAATAATACTGATAGGAGTGTACATATAAATCATATACTTATATTATTATCATATATTATTATAATGAGTATATAATATACTAAATAACTAATATAACAAAAATAAGATCCAAATTATATAAGACTAAGTTTGTGACCTATAAGAATACAAAGGAATAAAATGATAATTCTGTTTTACCGTTACTCCGTTACTTGGGAAAAATAACTGAAAACAGTAAACACCGATTATCGTTCTTTAGAGTGAAAACAGGTAAATTATAGTCACGAACAAGCTTGGTCGTACTCCGTTACTTTTTAGCTGTTGACTAGCCGAATTAATTACGGTATCTTACGTTCAATTTTATTAGTTTGTCGAGTATTAAATTCATTTGCAACAGTTCTTGCTTTTTTTCTTTCGTTTTGTAGCTTCCTAAAAATTTTTAATAAATAATTACATGAAAAATAATTATACGTAAATTGCAAACAAGAATATATTTGTTTGCATATTCCTTTTTGGCATTCCTTTATGAGGTTGTATTTTCAACGGGGTTGGGGATTTAAAAAATAAATTTTTGCTTTATGGCGATTTTTTTATATTATTGATGATTTTTTTTTATTTTTCAGGCACAAATTGCTTTTTTAATTATGTATTTTTTATAAAAATTAGTAAATAATCCTAATGATTACCTAATGAGCAATAAGTTTAGTAAACTATAAATGTATTATTTAGTTGAGTAAGTTATTTAAAAATATTAGATTTTCTCTCAGATTTTGTAACCATCCTCAAAATTTTATTTATTTTTTTATTAAGAACATCTCATGTTTGGTTTTTGAGTGTCGCGGGGGTTCCTCCACCCCACCCCTACGGGGTATGGAAAACGCCCCCCCCCCCTTGTGTTCCCCGTCGGCTCGAGCCCCATACATTGCCGTGTAATATTTTCAAACAGTTCACTTTAAAAATATAAAATAAAAAAAATATATACTATATTAGTTAATATATAACTATAATATAAAATAATATATGAATATAGTATAATATGGTACTACTCATTTATTTAATATAATAAGTATTTATTAGATTATATTATTATATTATATAGAATACTATATATATATATTATTATGTAGTCATATATATATATCCCCTCGTATATATGATAGTATTATTGATATCATATATATATATATAGTATACTATATATAAGACCTCAAAAATAATAGCAATATCTTATTTTATTTTATTTTATTTATTTATTTTTTTTTTTACACTTTTCCTACTAATAAAAATTTTACAAGGATTCACTCAAGATAATGTAGTTACCTTTTCGCACCTGTATAGCGTATTGTAGTTTTTGAGATATGATTTTTTTTTTTTAATTCAACGGCATAAAAAATGTTTACCAGGGCACTTTACACATAACAAAAGTGTTCAACTTTATCCTGTAGCGATTAGTAGTGTTTTATAGAGACTATGAGTTGTATTTCTCGTAAACAAAATATCACCATATATATATATATATATATATATGAGATAATATTTAATATATATTGAAATAAGTATATTATTTCACCTATTTCAATTTATAAACTATACTTTAACTAATATATATATATATATATATTATAATATATATACTATTATATTATAAATATAATATTAATATGTACTATTCTATTTTACTACTACGGTTTCAATACGTTATTGCGCGTTATGTTTTTAATTATACTTTCTATGCAATAATCAAGGCTTATCAATAATTTGAAAATGGGTTTGCGAAAATAAGCTCTCTTTGAATTCAGGAATATTCTCTCTGGTAAAAAAGCGGGGTACTTGTCAGAAAAAAGCATGGACATTTTTTCTATTTTGAAGAATTAGTTTGACAGAGTCGAAAAAAAAGCGGGATCTGATCCCGACCTAAAAAAGCGGGGAGACTATGGTCACTTCTTGAATAATATATTGGCTATTATTAGTATATATAGTATATATTACTTATATATCATATAGTTACAATAATATAAATATTATATATATATATATATATATATATATATATATATAAGGTTAACTATTATATATATATATATAAATGATACTATATAAAGATATATATATATATATTATCAATATATAATTATTATCTTTATATTATATATACAAATATAGATATATATTTAATATAAATAATTTATATATATTCTTTATATATAAATATATATAATATATATAAAATATATTTATATAGTATAATATATATATAATTATATATAAATATAAGAATATATATAAGTTTATAAATATATATATATATATATATATATATTATATATAATATATATTATATATATATATTAAGTACGTAGTAAGACATATATTATAGGGCTATATACTTTAACTCTAAGCATTTACTTATTATATCATAATGAATCATCTCTACTGATATAAATATTAAAATATTGTCCAGGGAGATGGCAGAAGCCAATCATGACGTAGTAAATATTCTTTGGCTCATAGATTGCGCAGCCTACATACTTTTCTTCTTAAAGTTTTGTCGTCAGCTTTGCTATATTTGCCAAATTTATGTAGGAAGGGATACGGAGCTCTGGATTCCTATTGTTAATGGTCAGTAGATGGGTGTTCCTGTGCACGCGAAAAGAAAATTTTTTGTGGAATAATTAGAATTATGATAAGTATTTGTAACTATGTAACCAGGGTAGAGTAAAAAGCATAAAACAGAAAATATGCTTTGGAAGGCTTCAAAAATGTTCGAATATATTAGGGTAAGTCACGTATATGTTTGAATATATGTTAATATTTAGTAAAATCAATTAATGATTTTTATAAAATTTTTATTTTATAACGATTTAATAAATGTAATATATTTATAAATCTTTCTTTATTTATAAAAAATACTATTAAATATATTATTTAAAACTTAAAAATTTAACATCCCTAATTATTATTATTGTCATTATTCATTTATTTGTGTGTAACTACCGAGTTTCTCTCAAGCGGGGATATGGACCAGCTAAATTGTGTTATTAATGTATATTTTCTGGAGTTAATTGAGTCATTGTAAATGGTTCTTCATTGATATATATTATATATTATAGTACATTAGTATATTGTATAATACAGCATATATAAATATAAATGATATATATATAGTATATATAATATATATATAGTATATATAATATAAATAGTTAAAACATTTTATCCATTATTTTTGTAAACTATTTTTAAATATATTTTTCTGTAATAAGTATGAAGGTCATTTGTAATTTAGTTGATATTAACTATGTTGTAATGTACTATAATAATGCTTAAAAAATATTAATATATTAAAATATATTATAATATTATATATATATTTTTATATATGAATAGAGATGAAAGAAAAAATCTAATCATTTTGCAAACAACATTGAAGTCTGGCATTATAATATTGTTTATATTACTTTATTAAACCGTTTGAATTGGAGGGGTTGCAATTCACCTACTGGGCTACTGATAAAATTATATAGTAAATATATTAATATTATATATATATTACTTTAAATATTTCTAAAAGTATTTCTATGAATGTCAAGTAATATTAATTACTAACTTTTGTTTAAATTAAGTTTAATTTTAAGGCATTTTATTTTAGGATATAGTACTATGATAGATTATATATATACTATATTAAGCCTTAAGGCTTATGAATATTATATGGCATAAATAATATATATATAAATTATATATAAGTTATCAATACTATATATTATATGGACAAAGTATACTTTCTTACCTATCGAATCGAGTACATTTCCTCTGAAATCACTACTGTCATGAATCTATTACAACATGACAGTCAAAAAAGGAGAGCCATGGAGAAGAAATTGATAATAAAATTACGAGTTTAGATATTATTAATCATTTGTGAACAAGGCTAACACTTAATATATATATTCTATTATATATAATATAGTATCTCATTCGATATATATAACTTATGTGATTATACTACGTATATATCATAAATATATATATATATATATATATATATATATATATTCATCATAATATTATATATATATGATGCAGAATATATATATAATTTACTAATAATTATAAAATCCCACTCAAAATCAAGATGCGCTAAACTGAACATAACATGAAACAAATTAAAACAAATACTACTACTACTACTATATATTATATAGGTTATATATATATTATATATATATTATATCGTCATCATGGGTAAAATACCTTAAAGTTAGGTTTTGTTGATTCATATCCTTTAGAGGAGAAACTTACAGAAAACCAATTGCATATTGAAATCATGTTCGAAACTATATAAATCTTATTGATAAGAGAGTGTAAAAAAAAAAAAAAAAAAAAAAAAAAAAAAAAAAAAAAAAAAAAAAAAAAAAAAAATTCATAAATGAAATGTCACAAAAAGCACTAAACTATTGTACCATACAACAACATTAATATTATATACTGTAGTGCTTGTTTATAAGCTTATTACAAAATGTAAAAAAAAAAAATTATATAAAAATAACAAATAAATAAAATATTTAGGGTGGCTCAGAGCCGGTGACACTATGCATGGGAACCTGTAGTAGGTTGCGGGGATCAGGAGGGGGGACGTTATTTCGCATACCCCGTATTAGCGAGGGGGCGGAGGAACGCCTGCGAACACCCAAATACCGAAAGAGCCGGGTTCCGGAGTCCACTCCCGAAGGGTGAGAGATATTCCTACCCTGTCGTTCCCCCGGGAAGCCGAGAGACCCGCGATCTTCCTAGCCAATCTTTGCAGGTTGTATTACAGTTTGAAAACCGTTATAAAAAATATAAAAAATATTCCAGATTTCATTTAAACGTAATATGCTAACCTGTTGATTTTATATATAATTGTTAAGTCTACTTTGAATACTATTGCCACTTTCGCAGATCCTCTAAAGAAATATATATAAATAATACACAAAAAAATCAATAAAAATAAAAAATCAAACATGAACAGGCTATAGTTCGTAAGGAAGATGTCTTTCTCAATTATTTCACTTGTTGTTACAATGTTTTGACAAAACGCGTAATAAAAACTTATTTTACGCCTTTTTGCTCATTAATTAGACTCACCATAATCTCTAATATTGCATGCGTTTACTAATTTCCTATATTCGTCACATTAATTAGAAATATTGCAAAAATATACTTTAAAAAAAAATTTGAACAAATTTATATATGTCACTTTACATGCATTTATTTACTCATAGCTGTGGATGAATAACTCTTACGTGAACAGCGTACAAAATATTAAAATTATAGGCTTTAATTTTTTTTTGTAAAAACAAGTGAAGCTACTTTTTGCTCATTTTTGGCTGTTTATTTATTTTTCTGTGTGTAATTTAACTTCTAATCACATTTAAATAAAAAATTGTTTTGTATAAATCTTTATCGATCATAAAATCGAAAAGTACTCAAGGTTAAACATTAACTAATCATTCTGATCAAATGTGATGCACAAAGTAAAGATTTAACTATATTATTATATGCCGGGGTGACCCTGATGTCAAGGTTTCTTGATACTAAAATATATCTTTAAAAATATGGTATATTATAATATATATATTATTATATATTATAATATTTATTATATATATATACTATAAGTAGTGAATATATAAGTTGAATTATATTATAATACTCGATGGGTCTGAAATTATCTTTATAATATATATATATACTATATATGTTTACTAAGTTAATAATACTTCTATTATAGTATATATTAATATTATATTGATAATATTATATTTATAATTATATATATATATGATATATATAATATATAGGACCTCTCTTCTGTGTTTTAACCAAATAGGTCGCAGTTTTCAGAAATATTTTTTTTTGTATTTTTTTTATATGTATTGACTTATATGATAACCAACGCAATAAGTTTCAATTGTAAGGACGAGTTGATTAAAAAAGTTGTATAGGACCAGATTACGTTTTAGCGGAATCCGTAACTTTAAAAAAAAAAAAATATTTTTTTTAAACTAAAGAATACCCCAAAGGGTGAAACCGCAAGGATGCAGATTAAGTCGGGGTCTCTAGAGCTCTTACGGGGGATACAACCAGGGGTAAGAGGACTATTTCCCTCCCCTCCGGGGAGCGTCTCCGGACCCCCGCTCTTTGTATTTGGCGTTGTATTCGCGGGGAGTCCGTCGACGTCTTCTAATATGGAAATAATAAATCGTCTAATAATGTCCCCCGTCGGCTCGATCCCCCATATAATAAAATTTTTATATTTAAATTTATTTATTTATTTATTTTTTTTATTTTTTTTAATATTTTGTAAATAAGTACTTAATATCACCGCTGATTCTCAAAATATATGATTATTGGTTTTCTCTGATAAGTTTCGTACTTTTTGAGATATTTAATTTATGAAAAAAAATTCTATTTTTTATTTGTTTTTTATTTGTTTTTTTCTATAATTTTTATAATAATCTTTTATAACGCTGATTCTCCAAAATATTGTAATTGGTTATTTTATCTGTAAGTTGTTACGTTTACTTTCTCAGATGATATTTCATTTTAATAACAATATTTATAACAAAAATGTGATTTTATTAAAAATATTTTTAAATAATACTTCGAACTTTTATATGTAATTCATGTCTCGTTACCAACGAAATTCTATTAGTTTTGGTATAGCTTAAAAGTTAGCAATATATTATAATAAAAAAAATCACAAAAAAAAATTTACAAAACTGTATTTATTTTGAGCATAAAATTCAGCATAAGGCCTATTATGTGAATATATTATATAATTAATATATATATAAGAGCTATAATATATATAATATATATAATATATATTATAATATTATATTAAATAATAATAAATATATATATATTATAATTAATATAATATATAATATTAAATATATATATATATATATATATATATGAATATATATTATTATAATATAATATATATATATATAATATATATTATTATAATTTAATAATATTTTAATATATTATATATTATATATTAATATTATATTAATATATATATTTATATATATACATTAATAATATATATATTTATATATTTAAATAGATATATAATATAACTACTATATTTTTATATATATATATATTTAATATATATATTATATATAATAATATTATATATATATATATTAATATATATATATATAAATATTATATATATATATATTATATATCATATAATATATATTATAATATATATTATATTATATATATGGACCATAGCGTCTGGAGATTAGCCCGATCATTATGATATCTAAAATAAACTATTAATGCTACTCAGTAAAACGGTAAATACATGTGAATGCTGCGTCCCCTCAATGCTATGGCCTCACAGAAATGTGTATAAAAAAAAAAAAAAAAAAAAATAAAAAAAAAAAAAAATAAAAATTATATATTCAAATAACATTACAATTAAGCTAACAGCTCGAAAAATAGAATATATTTATTGTGGAATCCTTCGTAAAAATTATTTACATAGGAAAAATGATTAAAAAATATAAAATAATTTTTGACTCTATACGGCCACTAAGTGGGACTCTAGGCCGCGTAGGAAATACATAAGGGGGGATGTTTTTCCAATACCCCGTAGGGAGGGGCGGTGATATAGAGAACCACCCGCTGACCACACCAAATCCAAAAGAGGGGGGGTTCCGGAGACCCTCCACCGGAGGGTGGAGGAAATAATTCCTATCCGTATTCCCCGGTGATAAGGCACGATGAGGACCACCCGACTTTCCTCTCTCCACGGGCGGTATACCCTGGGTATTATCTTTTAGAGTTAAAAAAAAAAAAATAATTTAATAGTAAAATTCTTTATTTAATCGAGAAAATCCAAAAATAAAAGGTCTTCATAATATAGGGCCTATCTAATCATATTACTTAGATAGCTAGAGGATAACACTTTTCATCAACCGTTACACAAACTTTACATTTTCTCCTATCCAAATTTTACAACGGATGCATAAAATATGTATCCTTTTCTCTGATAAGCTATGTGTTATTTTCTGAGAATATTAATTTTTTTTTTTTTTTTTTTTTTTTTTTTTTTTTTTTTTTACATTATTCTGTAGCCAGCATTTGAACCTCATTGCATTCCCACAATGTATTCCGTATTTACTGTAGCATTAAATAGTTGATTTTAAGAATTCTTAGTATATGACGCAATCCAGACGCAGACAATAATATACATTTTATATAAATCCTTAAATAGCATAAATTTGTTAATAATTTGGTATAGGATTTTTATACTAATTATTATATATATATATTTATATATATATTATTATATATATATATATATATTATTTATATATTATATATATAATTTATTTAATTTTACCCCATATCACTATTTTATAGTGAGAAATAGTGTATATTATATATATTATAAGACCTGTATGTTTTAAGACTCCGTCACTGTTTTTAATTATTTTTTGTTTTTTTTTTATATATTCTAGTATAATGATCACTTGAGTCGAAATGTAGGGTGAAAACATGAAATTCATAAATTAGAGATCTATATTTAGGACTCATGTTACTCGTTTTTACGACTCACCGTGCAGTATTTTATTTTTATTTTTTGTTTTTTTATTAACATAGAGGGAGATTTAGAGCTCCTGAAGGAGAGATAAAACCGCAATGAATGTGTAGGAGTCCGGCTCTCTACGCCTTTCCGGGAGGAGCGTATCAGGGTAGAGCTATTTTCCCCCCTCCGGGGAGGCTCTGAGGAACCCCCCGCTCTTTGGTATTTGTCCAGGAGTAGTGGTCGCGGGGTTCCTACCGCACCCCTCCACCTACGGGATATGTGGAGAGAGAAGTCCCCACTCTCGTGTCCCCCGTCTCGAGCCCCCATAAATTTTTTAATTAGATTTTTTTAATTTTTTTTTAATGATTTTCTTTTTCATCAGATTAGGGTTTAAATTAAGACTTTTTCGAACATCTCATTCAAGAGCATATGGTAGATTGGTTTTTCTGTTAAGTGTCGTACTTTTCGAATTTTCATTTTTTTGCTTTTACATTTTTGTAATAAGCGTATGTGATAACTCTGCGTGATTTCTCCAAGATATTGTATAGGTGGTGTTTTCGCTATAAGTTATAATAGTCTTTCGAGATTCATTTTTTTTTTTAAATTTATTGGAATAGATAATTGATTTTTAAATTAATTATTTAAAATATTTCGAACTTTGAATCATGTCCATCACCACAAATTCATTGTGTTAGTATCATATACTAGGCAGTGATGTAAAAAAAAACAAAAAAAATCAAAAACTTGCCTAATTATCATAATCATAACAGGGCCCTGTATATATAATATATTATATATATAGTATGGTAGTGTGATAGGTGAGGCTTACATTAATATATAGTAACATGAGGTCATACGGTAACCTCATACTTATGTTACTGAGATTAACTCACATAGTGTAAACTCAAGATAAGTATAAGTTTATTATAAGTATAGCATAATTATTGTTTGAGAAAGACTATATCTAGGTAGTATGTATTATATAAATATTTATATTAAAGATGCAACAGGCTCGCACTTAAAGTTATAATATGAGTTAGGTGTAAGTGGCTTTAGTTTATTATTAATAACTATATGTTTCATATCTACTTGACTGTTATGTGTATTATCCAGTAGTATGTTTAATAATATAGTATCT
>JABUQX010063665.1:22500-50480 GCA_015478945.1 Trachelipus rathkii | reverse complement strand
ATGTCGCATAAACTTACAAAACGATCAATATCACGTGTGATTGGCGAAGCGTTTTAGATGAAAATGGCGAAAAACAACATGCTGATATTTATTTGATGTCCTAACTTAAAATCGCCAATCCTATATATATATAGCTATATTATATAATATTATTATATATATATATATATATATAATATATATTATATACTATATATAATAGTATATTATATATATATCGTATAACATATATATATATACGTATATATATATATATATATCATACTATATATAATAAAAATATATATAATACTATGATTATATATCTTCAATTACTATACTACCATTATATAATATCATGCGCCTCAGCTCCAGTGGTGTAGACACTCTCTTAGCAAAGCGAGGGGCCCAGGGTTCCAGAGGACTGGGTATGGCGCAGCAACCGAGAATCCGAGAGGCTATATTATTCCTATGTAACTACTAGCTTCGTTGCCCACTCAGACGTTACATTGCTTGAGTACATTTGTGCGTGTGCTGTTGCAGCCAAATAGGAGGCCATGGAACTTAAATGCGCCGCGGTCACCGATGACGGCACCCAGTCGGCCGGCGACGGTCGTGCACGTAGGCACTCGATGGAGGCGGTCGCGACCAGCGCGCCCGCCGACCCGTACTGGCCTCGACCGCGGCCCAGGGTTCGCCGCAACACTGGTCATCGACATCGCCGACTAACAGCTGCCAGTAGGAAAGGTTTGAGATGGGGCCGGAGTGCCCCTAATGACCCATTGCCGCGCGAGAGGCGAAGCACACCCCTGTTCATCCTCAGAGACTAGCAAGGGAGGAGAGCAGGTGCCGCGCGGCCCCACCACTCGGCCGGGGCAGCGCGACCGAGTGGACAGGAGACAGGATGCCTAGAGCGTCCGTCTGAGCTATCCGGCGCGAGGCGCCGTGGGTACAACTGGGTGAGCGTGGAGGCGTCCCTCGACGCGGCAGTATGCAACGCCCCGGTCACCGCAGTTGACCAGATCGTCGACAAACTTTAGATTTCTATGCGTTCATCTGGTCGACTAAAGCTTCAAGGATATAACTATAACGGGGTAGCGACGAAATGGGCTAGATACCAGCTAAACGACGCGGGGTCACTAATTAATACCCAAGTACCCACACGTCCGACTATACGCACCTATACCAAAGATATCAATACGGCCATGGTACGTCGCCTTTACCGATCACACCGGGGGTCCGGTGGATGGGAGTATATCCGCCGCTAATGATACCGTACTTAGGTGCGGTCGCCAAGGCCTCTCGCTATCCTCTCCAACCTATAATCACATAAGTATGGTGTAGCAGACTAGAATAACTACAGTCACCATACTACTGATATAGTATATAATAGTACATACCACACAACATAATATACTTAACTGACTTTTTAACTACATTATAACGCTACCGCCCCTAGGTACTACATACATCGTACTATATTACCACCATGACCTAGACCTAACAATAACTTAGATATACCAATATACACCGCACACGTCTTATCCACTACGCTGCTCCCACCATATTTCATGATCCTTCTACCTCATTATATACACAACTCAATAATCATATACACTAATACACAGTCCCTGACGTTCACACGCAGCCAATCCCCGAACACCACGCTAACGTCGTCCACTCTCATCACACCATCTCTAGCCACCGGCGACTACACTCCCTATGCATTTTTCTCTCCCTATAGCTTCAGCGACCGCATAACCTCAATAATCACCCTTATACCCTAGCCTCAACTACCCCCATATACCACTCCCCTATCCACACGGACTCAATTACTCCGGAACGAAACCACTCCTGACTACCCTCCCCGATCTACTACACACCAACACAACAATCTTCACCTTACACTATTACCGACCACACAATTAACCCCTCAGTCCTCAACCTTGATCGCCAAAACCTCATAAGCTATCACCAGCTCAAAGGTCAGTTAATATTATACCTGTCTCCGCGTTACACTATTGTCAACTATATCATCTTCTAGACCACAACACAGCATTACACCCAACCTCCGGCCACTAGCACTACTCAATCCACCACCACGAATTACATATACCCAATCCGCCGTAAACTAAAACATACGAGCCTCCGCTCAAGCACCTGACAGCCACAGGTCCAATACCTACTCCGCACGATCAACACAGCTGCCTCACATAAACGGAATACCAGCATAACACGACACCCTACATACAACTACTACGCATCAAGAAGATCATATACGAATTCCTGACTCACCCACCCTGCCCCTACTCCTACCACATATTCAACTTCAAGACAACCCCTCCTAACCTCCAGAACGACTCCATCACACCAACCACCATCCTCCCTCAACCTAACCACCAGCTAACGCACCTCCATACTGATCGTAAATAACGACCCGACAACACACTATCCACCCGCGCCCTCTAAGACCTCGACTCCCGATACCACGATAATCCCATACTTTGCCCTCGAGACCCCTTGACAGTCAACCCCAATCCCGCTCCAATACTCCACAACTATCTGCAAACCTAAATCACGCATCGTATACGTCGCACATCAGCATACTAACCAACCGCCTCCGTCTGCCCTACAAGCCAGCCTAGCTACATGCCTCTCTACCCCTGATCACCCTTATATGATCACACCGGCAGGCGTACCCGCGGATTCCTTGAAACTATCTGTACAATATATCCCGTCTAACAATCCTCATCTTTCTCTGCTGACAGGCCTCTTATCGATGACGTGTACTGTAATTTTTTTACATTAAATATATTATTTCTTTAATTAGTTCTTAAATCCAAAATTTCTTTTTTATTACTTTTGAAAATCCAATCCAGAATTTCTTGCTTCCTGCTTTCCAAAAGTTATTGATTACTCACTCATTTTTTCGACTTCAAATTGCATTGTTGAAAATTTAAAACTTTTTTTTTTTTATCATTATTATATTTTCTCTTTTTGTAACATGATTCAAGCGGTCCCTTTCTTTTGATATCTCCAATAGATATGATTTTTTTTATAGGATCTTATGGTTATTAAATATGTCTAAATTGTCAATGTTTTAAGTTGATTTTTAAGATTAATAAAAGAATCAATGATATATTTATCAATATTGGGTTTGGCCATTTCTTGCTAAATTTGTTTCTTTTTTAATCCTTTTGATATGTTTCGTTACCCTAATAGGGTATAGGCTGGTTAATTTTAAGCTAAGGGGTTAAGTCAAGTCTTGTGTCATAGATTTAAGTTAGCTGAAAAATGCCTTTAAATGCTGAACCTTGACATTTAAAAGAAAAAAATATTTAACAAATTGTATTTACAATTAAAATTTAACACAACAATATTGAAGCACTAAAGAAAACATAAATTAAAAGTAATTATTTAACAAAATCGTACATAGACCTTAATATATATATATCATATATACAATATACTATTATATATATTATATTATATACTAATATGATATATACTTATATATATATATATACTATATATACTATAATCTATATCCTATATACTATCTACTATATATACTAGTATATGATAGATATATTAAATATTTTAATAATTTAAGACCTTACAATCCAAAGTTTCAATGACATTCAAATCACTATTAATCGATTCTACCATTATAAGATTAATATAAATATGTGTTATGTTTTTAAATTTTATTCTAGTATATGTTATTAGACTTATTTTTTTATTTTTGGTCGAATCTAATATATAATTTTAATATATATATTGTGATTTTTTGTATTCCTTTTAATACAAACCCTTTTCCTCTTTTGATTGACAGAGAGTATATCAATGATCTGTTTTAAATATTCAGATCTTTTTATCTCGAAACACCTTTCAGCGTTTAACTTATATATACTATTATATATATATATATATATCTATACATAATATAATATATTTATATTATATATATCTATTTATGGGCGAGGATCTGTATAAATTTTGTAAATAAACTTTACTCTTAAATTATATCATATATATATATTATATATAATAATATATATATATATAAATACATAGTATATATATTTATTCATTGTCTTTAAAAACTAGTTGTATTACTTTATCTTATAATTAATCTTATTACTGTTTTAATTTAAGGTAAAAAATAAAAACATTGTCCCAAAGGAAAAAAATTGTGTAAAAATATCGTAGTGCAGTCTTTATTATTATTATATTTATTTTTAATTATATTATATATTGATTATACTTATCTATATCATAAGTATGAGTTATTTATTGGAAAGTGTGTTAACCTTTTACTTATTCATTATTATTCATTATATTTACTTCTGGAAAATCTCTTTTAAAGAGTTTTTCTATATATATATATATAAATATATAACGTAATATATATATATACTATAATATATATATATATATATATATATATATATATATATACTTCTTATATATATATTATCTATATATATAATATAATTATATCTATTATATATTATATATTAATAAACTACACCCCTGTTTCAACCGTCATCGTACGGCTTTAATCTTCCACCTTCATGAGACGGTAACACGGGCTGCGCGGGACTACAGGGAAAATGCGAGATTTAAGTCCGGCTATTCCAAAGAACCAGCGCCCCAACCCAACATTGCCCCGTTTGCAGTCGAGTTTTAATTCTTGCTCCCAGGTAGATAAAACTCCCAACTGCGCTACGCGGAGAATTGAACCAGCGCCTCTCCGCATATATATACTAATATATAATACTATTATAATTATATATTAACATAATACATTTACATCACCTATGACACTTCAATATTATTATACTACTCTACAAATACTAACATACTCACCTATGAAACCTATCTTATCTAGCTCAATTCTAACACACCTACTAGACAAACATTATCATATACTATACTCCAACCTAATATACCTCACACAATCATCTACCTCACATAATGAACACATACACCCTATACTCATACCCACACCCTAATTCCATACTAATATAAACCATTCTAGCATATAATTATATAATATTACCTTACTACATCATCTACTCCTAACCAGCTACAATAATCACCACACAGCCTACCGACACCTAATATAATAAAATTCAAAAAACCTACTATCACATACTCTACTAACACTACTATAATAATCATATATAACTCAACTAATACAATATATATAATATATATATAACTATCCTATCATAACATTATATATATATATTATATATAACCTGTGTCAGCTAAATACTAGTACTACTATCACTCTAAGCATAGTTTTCATGTAAGCGAAATGATTTGCCCTCCAGAGCCAATTTGCTTATGGAATTCGTCTTCAACAAACACATATCATCTTCCTCAGAGCAACCTCACTACACTTACTTTCTATTTGAAAGATCACTCTCGTTACGTGTACTTTCCTAAGGTGACAAGATCCATGAATTATTATTTTCTACTTATTGGAACATCTTTAGTTTCATGTAAGAATGGGCGGAATGTGACTTACCACACCACACGCCAGCCACCGAGCATCTCAAGTCCTCTCTCCCACACCCAAGACATCAGTTTACTCTTACCACCACCTCCCCAGCTACCCCTCACACCATTCACCTCACCTCTGCGCAGACATAACAATCCAATCCAAAATCCGCCGAAACCCTACACAGGTCGCACGCCCCACATTAATACCATTTCTATCTTTCTTCTTACTCAAACAACAAATAGCTATATAATGCATGATCCTCCACAGTTTCTATTCATCCTACTTACAAGACTACAATGCCATCCTCCCTAACAATCCATCATCACCAAAAAATGCACATGAATACCCACCCTCATACCCCTACGCTCCCCGGAAGCGAACAATTACTCGAACCTCCCATATCACCCTCACCACTCTCATGGCGATTTCATCCCAGACACACCACGGGCTCCACAGCGCCCATTTCTTATGACACTCACCGCCCCCTCATCCACTTTACTCGCTCACACACTACACCACCGACCCTAATCCCTACCGCCGCAACCACTACAATCGTTACGCGCAACCTCAATCACTCAACGCCACGCACCTCAAGACTTCACCATAACCGCAGAACCACCAGCAAACACACCCACCCCAACCCCTCTGGACCTCCTCCCCCACACCCAGTCACACTACACCCCTCCTAGCACCCTGTCCCCTCTATCCGGTGTGGCCCAAATTGCCAGCCACCGATCACCCACACACACCCACGCCAACACCCCCACACACAATTATGCTCCTACCACGCCACAACACACAACCCCCCTCCTAAACACTAGGCCTCCCTATAATTTCACCTCTCCCACTCTGTCCGATCCTACCTATATGGCCGTGGCATTTAAACCCGCACGCAGCCTCACACCCGAAGACTCGACACGCGCACGATCCACATACACCCATCCATGTTGCCCCCCCTCCTCATCTAAAACCCACCTACCACCATAATTGCCACCGACTCATCAACTACGCCCCTGACACCACCTCAGAACGTCTCGACGTACGACAAGAACACACGGCACCGACGACAGCGCTCCCAGCCCTAGCACCCCACAACCACAGACTCCAACTATCTCAGGATCTGCGCTCTACACTCACCACCGTCAACACACACCAGATACAAACACGAGCTCTACTATTAGCCCATCCTCACTCCACCCCCCCCCATCATCCAACTTAACTCCATCTTCTCATCTCCTCGAATCCTGGTCTTCTCATCGTGTACCACCCACTGCCCTACACCCTTCTACTGGCTGACACAGTGTCACTCTCAGGCCTCTCTCGGCACGGCCTAGCTACTGCTTATAGCCACTTGCGTACACGCCCATCACCGCCCCTTCTCCCCATCCGCCTATACGGCCCTCTCCTGTATAAACTATACTACCCTCAGCATGCCTTCATAGCCCGCGTATTGCTCTCCATGCGACTGTCAAGTCGGGCTCTCCTCCTCTCCAACAATTACCTGGTGTTCGTAGCGCTCAGTCGCGGCCAGCAAGCAATCACTACCCAGTAAGGCCGATGTACCCCACAAACACCCACCCACCATACCCTCTGCCACACCCACCCCTGTCTAGAGGAGCCGTACGATCGCTAATCCAGCCAGAGCACTCCACCCTCGCGCTCTACACTACCCTCTCGTTGCCCCCCAACCTCACTCCCCGCCGCACTCTATCACAGGCGCTCCGCCGCACGCAACACTTAACCTCCCACCCCTCTCTTCAGCCACCCACCCCGACGCCAAACTAACCCCTCCAGCCACACTCGCCCGCCACTACGCTCTCCACATACCCAGCCGCAGCCCTCAACCCCATGACCCCGTCGCGCCTTTCCCCATAGCACTCCGCGCCCGCTTCCCCCACTGCCTAACTCCCACCCCAACCATCTCCACACCATCACATCCCTTCCCACCTACCACACGCGCTGCAACCCTACCCCAGCCCTCCCACCCCAGGCCAGCACTCCCGATTGCACCCCCCTACCGCAACACGTTCCCCTCGCCCCCACCTCTCACCCCACCTACCTCCGGGGGCGTCCCACCCCCCTTCGCCCACTCCAACTCTCAACACACAAACCGCCGCTCCACCCTATACTCAGGAATTCCTCCCCTATCCAGTGCACCCCCCGCGTCCCCACACTACCCTCTCCCTCTCACTCCCTCGCCGAGTCCTCCCTCACCCCCCAGCCTCTCCCCACCCCTTAGCCCAGCTCGCCGCCGCTTGTGTTCTTCTCGACCCAACACCCAGCGTACGCACGCCTCACACGCACAATACACCCGCCCTCGCCCACTTACCCTACGGCAACACCCCCGCGCGCCCACCACAACCTCCACTCCCTCCCCCCCCCCTGCCGCACACTCCCACCCCACCCCCCCCATCCCCCCCCCTCCCCCCTATCTAATCCCACCCACCAGTACTCCATTTCAATCACCCCGACACCCCATTCCCACTCCTTCCACCCACAACACTCTCGCCCTCGCCTCCCCCTCCACCCCGCCACACCCCAAACCCCAGACCCCACACCACTCCCGCTCTCGCCGCATTCACCCCCCCACTTACGCGGCCCCCTACTCCCAACCTCCCTCCCACCCAGCCCACCCAAAACCAACCAACCGACCCCCTCCCTCACCCTAATAGATTCCTTCGAGCTTCCCCCCCCCCCCCCCACCCCCTACCCCCCCCCCCCCCACACCACCCCCCCCCCCCCCCCCCCACCCCCCCCCCCCCCCGCTCCCTCCCTACCTTCGCACACACCCACCTCCTCACCCCAACCCCATTCATCCGCCTATTTTCTCTCCTCTCATCCACTTCTTTCCGTTCCCTCTCCACCCTTCTATCTCTATTTCTCTCTCCACCTTTTCCCTCTTCCTTTCCACATCCCTCTAACCCAATCCACCCCTCCCCACCACCACACACCGCCCCCCCCACCACCCCCCCCCCGCCCCCGCCCCCCCCGCCCCCGCATCCCCCACCCCCCCCCCATCCCGCACCCCCTCACCCAGCCGCGTCCAGACTGATACCCCCCCACTCCACCACCCACCCACCATTCCCCCCTACTCCCGACCCCACCACCTCTCACCCCTTGCACACCACCCGCACCCTCCACCCAACTACCATACGACCCCCGTGCGCCCCATCCCACTCCCCAACCTCCCCCTGCACCCACATAACGGCCGACCCCATCACACCCTCACCTATCCCACCCCGTCATCACACTACCCTCAACCCCCCATATCACACCACTATCACAGCCCACTCCTTCCCATACACACCTACCTGCTCCACACCCTTTCCCTACACCCCTCCCCACCCTCCACGTACTTCCCACCTAACCAACACCCTCCCACACTGCGGATGTTCCACCTTACATATATTCCCGGCACATAAATATAACTACCCTATACATTAATAGACCCACACCAAGTATCCTCGCCACAGACGTCTTGACTCCAGTCCTCGTACCATCCCTCTCCTCTACACTTTCTAGATCGACTCACGGGGATAGTTCACGGCCAGTCCCTAGATGTCTAACTATGCCCAGAACAGTTAACACCCGCGTATCAATTTCCTTAAACTTATTACCATACTCCTACCTCATCTGTCCCCTCACCATCACCTCTACTCCACGCGAAACCCCCCCTCCACACATCCTCTACCCCCACCCACCGTCCACCCTCCCACTATTCAACCGACATACTCGATACTCGCTTCTCCCCGATCCCTTCACCCGCCAGGTTACCACCGCCACGTCACTCGCCCCACTAGCAGCATCTAATAAGCCCCCCGATATAATGCTCCCCTAACACTAACCTTCCACCTACACATACATCACCTCACTCACCTCCTTATACTATACTCTACCCCACCCGCCCACGCCCCACCTCAACCCTCCCCTCACCTCACGCGTCCACTAACGCTACTCAGCTCACGAGCCTCACGCTCATACAATCAGTTTCTATAACTAATTATATAATATATTATATATATTATATATATACATAGTATAATATATTACTATACTTTAGCGGGTTGATTATCCATAGAGTTATATACTTATATACTCTATACTATACGTGACTATATAGTATTATATTATAATACTATATATAATATAATATATATATTATATATTATTTAATATATATATATAGTTATATATATATATATATCATATATATACCTATATATACTAATATCCATAGATATATATATATATTACTATAGTATAAATAAATATAGACTATATGTATAATTTATATGGAACAAAATCTTTTTCTTTATCTTTAAATATTTTTTAATTTATTAATGATGTTACTTGGGAAAAACGATGACAAGGAGATTAATACACACTGCTAAAAAGTGTGCTCCTTTACCATTCTATTTTTTTATTTTCTACCCTAGTGAGATAACGCTAATCCAATAATTTAACACTCGGGCAGTAAGCTGGGTAAAATTTAATGGATGTTATGGGGGAAAAATCTGGAATGAAATGAAAGCGCAAGGTTGGAGTTTTTAAACATGGATTAGTTGGAATCAGTAAATGTATGGCTTTCTTCGAAAAACTAAGAACAAATATTTTCCGAGTTTTAAGCTTCGTTATTATCTACAATCATGCACCGCAATGGCAATAGAATAAATAACTTCAGAGGAAAAGAAAAATAAACATTAAGGACAAAATGCTTTTTTAAAATTTTCTAGCATAGCCTGTAGAAGTACACGGGTGGAATTGAGGAAGAAAATCACTGCTAAGTTGGCGAATGAGACAAAACGACTCGATCCAGGACACGCACACAATTTTTGAACAGTAGCATCCACGGTCCTGTCCCACAAAAGAGCATGGAAGCAATCTGCACCTAAATAATCAAAATAACGGAAAACGAATTACCAGTCAATACTTGAGTCCGGCTAACAAAAAAAGGAGATTTGGAAAGCGGAAAAACACGAGCGAAAGATTTGATCAAAGGAAAATCCACGATACCCTTCCACACCTTCAACTCAAGGAATAGTATCACACGGATCGTCAATGCTGTACCATTATCTATAACTAAGAAGAGACGACGAATCCCCGCGCCCCCCAATGCACCGCCGCCCCATCCACACGCCCCTACTCCGACTACCTCATGTTCTCCTCCTCTCCCCAATCCGTTTAACCTCCATCCGACTACCAGACGCCAGCCTTTGACATCCGATCACACATCCCCCCACAGCACAGAAAGCCTCATCCCAACCACCAACCTCACCTAATCCGCATCCTCCACCCCACCACAACGCCCCCCGCGACCGACCCACCCTCGAGACAACCCCGAATCCCCCCGTAGTACCCAATATGGCCACACTAAGCCCCACATGCGCAACACCACCCCCCCCGCGCACCCACACCACCTGCCCTCCCCCTCCCTCCCCCCCCATACCCATCCACCGACACCAATTACACCTACCCTCCCAAACACCCCCCCCCCCCACCACACACCCCCCCCCTCCGTCTTACCTCCTCACACACCCAACCATCACTCGTATCTCACACCACAAACCACTATCCACCTCTCTCCCCGCCACTAGCCCCGCCATGTCCACACGCCCTACTACCCAAACCTCCCTCGGCCCCCCACGAGACCCCCCTACCCCCCACCTCCGCCCGCCTCCCCACCCCCCCACCCCCACATCCCCCCCGCACCACACCACGCCCCCACAAACATACCGACATCTAACCCCTAACTGCACCCCCCCACCTACCCCACCCCCCTATACCCACGCCCCTATACCCTTACTCCCCTACCCCTCACTACCTCACACCCCCCACCCCTTCCAACACCTCCACCCCCCACTCCACGTATCCTAAATTATCATAATAGCCACCCCCTACCTCCTTACTACCACCCACCACACCCTAATACCCTTCACTCACCCCCCACCCGCCCTCTACTTACTACCCTTACTCCCACTACCTGACCCCCCCACCACTACACCCCCACTCGACCTAATCCCTCTAACCCAGTCGCTATATCCCTCTTCACCCTCTCCTACATCCAGGAACCTACTTCATCTACACCCCACCCTCCGTCCGGTCTGCCCCCTACACTCATGCCCATTACTAGAGTTCCCGGCACCACCCCTCACCCCCCCTACTCATCGCTCCCCTATATCCCCTACTAACTCCCACCCCCACAGGCCACCCAGCTCACGCACTAGCCGCCGTCTCGCCACCTACCCCACCACCCCCCCTCCCTCCCACAGGTCCACTTTCACACCATCCAACACGACGGCATACCTGACAGCTCGACTAGCCCATGAACAGCCCTAACCCCGTACACGCCGCCCTGACATTATGATATATATCGCCCTCATCCCCCAGCCCACTCCAAAGTCTCTCCTTACCTCCCGTGAACCTCTACTACTCACTCCCACCTACTGTCCCTGTACACACATTAGCTCCCTAAACGCTTCCCCCTCTCACCCTTAATAATCGCGACATCCTCCCTCAACTATACCACACTCCAAATAAACATCCCCCCACTCCCCTTCTCCTGCTCCTCTTCCCTTCTATTCCCCGACGCCGCATTCCCCTTCTCGTAAACTTCCCATCCCCACCCAGATCTTTTCCGACGACCCAATCCACGCCACCTCCACACCAACCCTCACCAATCCCGCCACAACTTACTCCCACCCCCTATTGATTAACACGGCCCACCCTATAAGTAACGAAACTGAGGTTACCCCCTATCTCCGACCTGCTCAGAGCGACCCACCCGCGACTCACTTCAGCCCCACCCACCCCCCCACCAAACACCTGAACCCACGCACACATACAACCATGCCCCCCCGCCCAACAATCAACCTGCCTACCTCCCCGCCTCCCACAACCCAAGCCACCACCCCTACGCCTATCTCCCGCTCCCGACCCTTCCCGGCGTCCACTCTGAACATCTCACCGCGCCCTCCCTACAAAGAGCCAATCCCATCCCATCCACACCGCCGCTCCTACCACCTACCTATACCTTCTCTCTATCCCCCGCCTCCCCCGCCCCCCCCCCCCCCCACCCCTCTACCCCTCCCCCCAAACCCACAGCCGCTCCCACCTCCCACCACCTCCCCCCCCCCCCCACCACCCACATCCCCCCCTCCGGCCTACCACCCCCCCCCCCCCACTACCCCCCACCCTCCCCTCTCCCCAACCCCACCCCATCAATATCCGTCTCGTTATCAGTACCCCCTTCCCACGCCACCCCACTGTCACCACTCCGCACTGCTAATCTGCCCCCTCTAACACTAACAGCTACTTTCCGCCTCACACGGCCCGACAATCCCACCCCATATCCCACACACCACCCCTCCCCCACCCCATTGCCAACCCCCCCCCCCCGACCCTGCCCCCCCACCCGCGCATTCCCGATCCAAAGTACAGGTGAGGTGCTAACAATAGTACCATGAGCGTCACCGTTGCCACCCGCAGCTCTTTTCCGACTCTTCTCTCCCTTCCCATAATCTTGTACACGCTAACCTCAGCTCTTCCCACCGGCTCCTGCCTCTATTTTCCCCCTCACTCTTCAACCGACCAACAATCACTAGCTCTATCTCGACCCCCCACACCCCCTACCACCCCTCATGCCGCGATCTCCAACCCCACCCCTACCTCCCCTATCACTCGCGACCACATCTCCCCGCGCGTGCTCTGCATCTACAGACACACAAGCAACACCCGCGCACCCCCTTCCCTCCCTGTGAGTCGCCCACCCCGATAGAGATATAACCCGTCTTCGTCAACAATCGCAGCGAGCTTCTTCCGCCTCTCGCGCGTGATACTACTCAAATACCCGGAGTCGTCATAACGCGATACAGCCTCACCTCCACTCTATGCGCGCCTTCCTGCGCCTACCCCTAACACTCTAGCCTTCCCTCAGTCGTCGACGGATACCTACACGATCCCACAAGCGCCTCCCTGCCCGCTCTTCTCATATCCTCTCTGCCTACCTCTCTTCCCAAATGAATCTAGTAACTCCATCGATCTCCAACGACGATCTCCTTACGAACACACCCATACTGAGCAAAATGAATAGAGATATGTATCTATCACTATTTGCCCCTGACTATCCCCGGCGCCCCAACACCATCTCTCCCCAACCGAGGGTACCTTACAACAGACGCTCATAAATACACAAGTCGTCTGACGTACGCGTGAACAGATAGCGCGCGTGCGACGAGTGCGTACTACTCCGACGCGACACAGACTCTGTATAGCTTCAGACCCTATAATGACTATATCAATCATTTACTCTAGCCACTCTGTGGTCTCCTCGTATCTCATACGACTAGTGCGCTCCTGGAAACCGTGCGATGTACTACGCTCAACATATATGCAGTTATGACTACATACATCTACCTCGATATATACTTCACCGGATGAACCGTGCATTCATACCCTATACATTCATAACATGCCACCTACTATAAATTGACCATCCCCTAGCGTCAGTCATCACTACCGCCGTGACCCTACTAATTCGATCCCTATAACATCGAGATCGTGATAACTTGTATAGCTATATACATTATATATATATTCATCATGTTGGTTAAGTAATGTCCACACGATTGGCTACTGCCTATCGCGCTAGACTATCCCACTACTGTCGCATGTCCTCCCGCAGATTCTGCGCTCAATTGCGATCCAGCCTCATCACACGAGATCTCAACCCTATACCTACAATACATCACGCACAACCTGACGCAGCAATGTCTCTATGCCACATCTTCCTGCTCCGACTCGCGCACCTTCCAGACATCCACTCTCGCTCTAATATCTCAGTCGCCTACCACCTCACCACATGATCGCTCCATCAATCAATCTCTAAGATGATAAACTCGACAATCAATTCATGCAGCTGCGCTCTCACTCCATTCACATAGATATCGATAACTCCGACAACCGAATTGGAATTATCAATACCGTCAACACCTCTCGCCTAAGGCATCATCAACTCTCAGCTACCTAGCAGTAATACCTACCTCCGCCTCACGCCGAGCACATGTACGTCCAGTCACTTACAGAGCGCTCAATATATGAAGCGCTAGAATTCGCGACAGTCTCGTGAGACTACGTAAGAGCGCTCGTGTATTGACTATAGTAGAAGGGGTGAATGATGCGCAATGTGTACCGGAGAATTGACGTTGTACTCTAGACGAGAATATTTGAAGCTGTAATACAAAATGTCACCATCTACGCGAGAAAGTCTACCATCTAATAATGACATATATTACGTGGACAAGAAAATGAAGAATATGTAGTAGAATAATGTATCTGATTGGTAGAGAATGTTCTATATAGAGAAATAAGATCCAGCTGTGTCCTTGTGGTAATAGTCTTCCACATGTATCGATCAGAACTGTCATGAGATCGCAATACAAGACATTCTCAACTCTCTCTGAAGTAATCGAAGGTTGACGATGTTAAAGAAGATCATGTATCAGCAAGTAGTCACATCTAAGCTAATATGTCTGGCGAAATACGCACAGAATAGTAGAAAGATCGTATTCCTCCAGGAAGTCAGCGGCTGTCATCGCGAAGATCCGGTCTCTATTAGCCTAATACACGTCTGCTTTCTCATGTTAGTCCGGGCCCGGGCGCGCGAATTTATCATATGCTATTTGGGGTGGGCGAATTTCATCTACTATACGGCCTCTAACCCTCCATTCTCCTTTACCGTCTAATCGTAGGCGCTGAATGTCAGTGATCATAGTCGTTACATTGTTTCAGAACGATGATTGCCATACCATCATCTGATCTCACTCTCATATTCTTATTGCACTGAACATGTACAGCGTCGCGGTCATACTCTCACATAGCCACCCAAGCTTCATCTATCTTAATCCTTCTTCAAATGCATTGTGTAAGCTTATACCGTTAGTCACGACTGTATAATCCTTACGCAGAGAGTCACCCACTAATTGCTTCTAACATGCCTCATTCGATTATCGAGTAAGCTGGGATTGACTAGGTCGCGCAAGACTGTATTAGTGTGTATAGGCTTCGTGTGAGGAACGTGGTAATTCTGTTGCATCCAACCCAACAACCACCAGTTCTATCGTACGCAAAACACCCCCCTCCCTCCTATCCATAGTACACCGATACCATTCCGCCCTCCCACCTCCTGGCTCAATTCCCCCTGACCCCCTCCCCCCCCCACTCCACATTGCACAATACTCATACGTAAAGTGGTGGTGTCGTAACGAACTTCCCTCCGCTCACCGCTCATCTTTCCCTCATAACCGGTAGGAACAGATTAGCTATAAACTAGACTGCAACAGCCGCACGCCCGACTCCAAGATGCATTGGTAAATGCGGAGATAAGTCCATTTGCACCCAATCCCGTCTCCAAAATTCTCTCGCAAATACTCTCCATGCGGAGGCGCCGCCTCATCTACGTTCTCCCGTTCTCATCCTCATACACGTACAAAAACCAAGCAATGCGAAGAGACTTTCAATTACACCAACTACGACCCGCCTAGCAAAAGCCACGCTTATTCGGTCTCTTGGAAACTACATGATGCCCTTCACACTTACGCACACATCTCTACCTAGAACTCTTTGACATAGATCCCACGTCTTCCCCCGTTAGTATCAAGGCACAGTTATTTTCTGTATACAATAATACTTAGAACAAGTCGGTTTAAATCCGTACTTTTGCCTCCAGTTGAGATAAAAACTTCAATCCCCCGAACAAGTCTATTAAACCTTCGCCCCCCACCCATTAAAAGAAAACAAGAAAAAAAAACAACAGACAATGCCTAACAGACCAACACCCTCTCTACAAGTAAACAATAAACAGATTCACTGGAAGAATTTCTACAAGTTCCAAGTGTATACGATACCCCGTACACAGGTTCGCAATGATTCTTGTGGGATGACTATAAACATTAATTAATATCATTAGATAGGGCATAGTCTCCCAGTAGTTGATAGGTGACAGATAAATAACATCTATCAAGGATAAGTAGGATTACTCAAACTGATAACTCAAGGCAAATGTGCTAAGTAAAATGATTGACAAACTTAACAACCCAAGAGAAAGTAGTTAAGTCTTTCTACATACGATTTCACACTAGATCAGATCGATCTCCAATCAGGAGTGAAAGGCCTTTAGACCCCCCAAAATCTTTTACCCACGCTTGGAAGTAAACTTGCAACGGAAATATTTGGCAGACTAACAGCCCTCTCGCTGTCAACCACTCCGGAATACTCCGCCCGCTACCTAACGATGTATCCAAATCCATTCTGATAGCCCCCCCCTCTTCCTCTGAGCTAACCACGTAGTCTCCACCCGCCCTGCTCACCACCTGGCCTGTGCCGGGGTTGCGCACACCCGCGTCGACGGCGATCTCAGCTCACCCCGACCAATGGGTCGGGCAGGAACCGGCCGAGGCCTCCACCACCCCCACCATCGGTGAGGGCCGCCTCGACGCGTGGCCCACCGTGCTGCGCACGCTCGCCCACCCAACCCCTTCCCACCCAACTACTACCTGTATACACACTCATTGTCTAATTCTCCAATTTACTCAGCGGTGCCAAAGAACAGGCTAATATAAATCAATTGTTAAATATCTCTTTCAATTAAGGCGAACGGGTTGGGGGAGACGGAAAGACTGCGTCCGCCATGCCGTCCTGCGCTTGCATTTGAGTTGGCCACTGCAGCCCCATCCCCCACACCGCTACCCTGCGCGCAAACCACCAATCCCATCCATTAATTCAGAGCGCATCCGTCCGCCTCTATATACAACAATCGAAATACTAATATCTTATCAGCACTACCATACTATCTTACTACTATACCTACTTACATAATACCCTAGTACCTCAGTCCTACTAATATCATAGTATTATATACTATAATGTCACATCACCCGATCCTCATATAATATAACCTCAACATATATCTATATAGGTATTCTACCTATTATACAATTTATACCTCCCATACTACCCTACTAATATATAACTTATATATATCCACGTATAACTACCTACTAACTACCTACTACATATATCTCAATATTATCACTATACCCTATATATCCTTATCACTCTACCTACATAATCAACTTATAACCACTTATTCATCATCTATCATAACACTATATAATATATACTCAAACACCGCCATTCAGCATCCCGGTGCCCGCGCTCCCACGCGTGCATATTACAACGTTCTCCCCGCACCCTCGTCCACAACACACATCCGCTCATCCACTTGCGTTGTACAACCAATCTGCGAAAAAAAACCCACGACCAGTCTGCGCGGCGTGCTCAAAACTCACTCCCACCACCTGCACAACTACCTCCCACATCCTAAACCATATATATATACTACCTCAATCTACTACCCTACGACCAGCCCTCTATTATCTGATACAACTATATACTCAAATCATATACTATATATATATATTATAATACTATATATATATATAATATATATATATATATATATATTATATACTATATATATATATTATATAATATATATATATAGCGTATTTATGGTATGTTAATACATATGTACGTATGTATTGTATGATGTATGTATGTCCAACAATACGTATGTATGTATGTAATGGCTATGTATGTATGGTTGTATCGTATTGATATGGATTTAGTATGTCATGGTATGTATGTATTGTTACGTAGTATGTATGTATGTATTGATATGTATTGTATGTATGTATGATGTAGTATGTATGTATGTATGTATGTATTGTATGTATGTATGTATGTATGTATGTATGTATGTATGTTATTGTATGATGTATTCTTGAGTAAGAGATTTTGTGGCTAAAAAAATGACAACTGATATTGGACACAACTCATAAGAGAGCTGTCCAATACCACTTACTGCCAATATTATTCACTGAGCATTTACAGCAAAGCGAAACACAAAGACAAAACTCTCCTTCAATCCGTTATCCTTTCTTCTCCCAAACATTTTCTTTTCCAAAAATTTTTCTCTTGTTTTTCCATAACCGTTACAAAAAAAAAAAAAAAAAAAAAAAAAAAAAAAAACAAAATTGATTTTGAAGAAGTGATTAAAAGAATAAAAACAAAATATATTTTTTTATTTTCTTTTTATTCTAAATAAAATTTTTAAGAAAGAAAATTTAAAGCAAAGAAAGAAAAAAAAAATTACCAAAAAGAAAAAAAAATAGTTTTTCAAAGTTTGGTGTTAAAAAAAAAGAAACATTCTTTGGAGACCGTTTGGATTGCTAATTATTTCTTTTTTAAACTAATAACAATTATTCTTTGTCTTCAATTTCTATATTTACATTAATATTTAAAGGATAATTATGCAAAGTTTACTGACTTTATTTTTTACATGAAAAAAAAATTGAATAGGAATAATTTAGTTTCTTTTACCTCGGTAGCATTTTAAATAAACTTATAAAAGTTTATTAAAAAAATTTCATTAGCGTTAAAATTATTCCTTTGGATTATCCTCTTCAAAAATGTGATATGTCCTTTTAACGTTATTATTATTATTATTATTTGAAATAAGGAAAATAAAATATTTCTTTATTATTATTATGTCATTATATATTATTACCATAATTATTCCACTTAACGCCAAAATTTTACTCATATTCATATGTTTCTTCTTTTAATGAACACGTTATATACATTTCAGTATATTATTCTTTTCATATATCCCATTATTCATATTCGATCCATATCCCATTATCATTATCACTCATTTCATCATTATATTATCATTATATTATTATTATTTATTATTATTATTTATCATTATCATTATTATATTATTATTATCTATATATTATTATTATTATAGTATATACTTATTGCATTCTCAATCCTATGTAAAGAAGTGTTTATAGTATGTATATATTATATTTTTATTTGATTAATTATTCATGTACTTATATTATTACTTCATTATTACTTATTATATTATTTATTATTATCTATTATCTATTATTATTATTATTAGTAGTAGTAGTAGTGATAGTAGTATAAATTTAGTTCGATCTAAATCCTGCATAAACGCTGATAAATTCTTGAAAGGAATTAGTTCACTTTCTCAACTAACTAGCTCAATTTAAAGAAAAATGATCTCGCACAATCTCAACTTTGGCTTTCTATAATAAAATCATCGCCATACGCAAATGCTCTAATTTTCCCTTACCGATTCAACTATATACAAAACCTCTACAGTGAGCGAAAAAACAAAAATATGAGCGTAGCCACTAGTATTTTGGACATCTTGGAAACATTTAGAGCGCATAAACGTCATGAAACGAATTCATTATTTGTACTCTATAAAGCACACTCAGGAAACAGACTTGCGTATTCACCCAAAAATTTCACTAAGATCAGTTCATTCGCTGCAGACATATCGTTCATAACTGTGGTGGTACAGTGCATAGCGAGAGAGCACACTGGTTGACAGGAAAAAGGGTTGACACAACATCAAAATATAAGTGTAAATGTAAGTGTTAGGTTAGGTTAGGTTAGGTCTAAGTTTTTCTTTGTCTGAATAATCGTGCTAGAGAACTACAAGATAACCAGAATTTTTTTTTTTTTTTTTTTTTTTTTTTTTTTTTCTTTTTTTTTTTTTTTTTTTAACAAATATGGTATTCGAGCCCACTCATCCCGTCGTCTACCATTTGCAGGGGATATATAGGTCCGTTTTCATAACGCACTATCCTTATCTGACTAAGACAATTCTATTTTCCCGTCTTTGGAACAACACCATATCCTCCCTCCCAACTCAGTCTTCAATTGCCACAAAGGGTGCCTTAAGTTTTAATTTTTTGTGGCAGTACTCTTACCTATATAGTGATATATGTATTAATTACCCAATTACTTACTATATATTATATCATATATACTTATCCATACTACCGCTCTATTCAATAATTACATTACTCACCTCACACATCTTACTTATAATAAGTAATATATATACTATATACTACTACATAACTAAACCTCACCTATCCACCTATAACTCAAACACACCTCTCATCAGTACTATGGACTCGCGCCATATATAGTATACTATAGTATATATTAATTAGTATATATATAATATAGTATATAATAAAAGTATATATACATATACTATATATATATTTATATACTAACATATATAATACACTACTATGTCTAATACCACTAACTAAATCACGTATATATATATATATACTAATTATCAGTATACTACTATTCTATATCTATATATATGACTAGATATAATACTTATACTATATAATAATCCATAGCTATTATAATCATCATATCATCATATATATTATTTAAGTATATAAATAAATATTGTGGTATACATTCCTACTCGACTATTATACGATCCTTCTACTTGCTTTACAAATAAAATACGATGAAAATATGTTAAAATACAGCAGTAATATATTATAATAATATATATACTACTATACTATATATATTACACAATAATTCAAAAATTGTCACAACATTACCAATCACCTTCACAACTTAAGGCAGAATTACCAAGCTCGATCTTAATTAATATCGGACCCGAGACATTGAAACACTAAACTAAAAACAAAGGAATTTGAAAAACATCCTATACACATGGGGAGTAGACAGAAAAGACCGGTTTGGCAAAAACTCTTACCATAAAATCACTTGCAACAGCGATACAGGCTAATCTTAGCAGAATTCAGTTTACGCCCGATTCTCCCCTCTCTTAAATGTTAGAGCAAAAGATGTAGATCAATCACGCGATATCAGACCAACACTCTGCGCAAATGTTAACTTACACCAGCGGTGACTGGGCGGCCACCGCTCATCTCTTCGATGAACAAAACCTGTACTTCCTTCAGGAGCTAAACATTGTCAAAATTGTCTTTTAGGAACACTATCCTACGCAAAACTTGTGCGTTCATTTTCAACACCCTTCCAATTACAGTAGTCATATTTTGGTAAAGTCATAAATGGCAACTCTGCAAATCGAGACTTCACTGCTCAGTATTTGTACACGCAACCAACACCCTGAGGTGAGAATAACAATACTCACCGTAACACAAATTCCATTAGTTAGGTATACGGTGTAGGTTTAGGTTAGGTTAGGTTTAGGTTGGTTTAGGTTAGGTTAGAAGGTTAGGTTACGTTTAGGTTAGGTCTAGTTAGGGTTAGGTTAGGTTAGTAGGTTAGGTTAGGTTAGGTTAGGTTAGGTGTAGGTTAGGTTAGGTTTAGGTTAGTTAGATTAAGCTATATAAGAGAAAACATATATAACTAGATCTCGGACGGAACTTCTTACAGCTAGCATAGGATGAGGTTGAATAACCTCCCAAAAATGCTCAGAATATAATCCAGCCTCGGTTATTTTTTAAAAATATTAAAAACTACTCATCAATAAAGTTTCTTAAGAGAACGTCCTTTTTTCCATGTTTATTATTATTATTATTATTATTAATTTATATATTATATTCATTATTATTATTATTATTATTATTATATTATTGATTATTATATTATTATTAGTATTATTATTATATTATTATTGTTAATTATTATATTATATTATTATTATTATATTTATTATTAATCTATTACGTTTTATAATCTACAATTTCTTTTATTATTTCTATGCCTATGTAATTTTGCCGATAGTATCACAAAATTATTATTATTATTATTATTATTATTATTATTATTATACTATTATGATTATTATTATATCATTATTATTATATTATATTTTGATTATAATTATAATCTTTACAGTTAGGAATATTTATATATTATTATTATTATTATTATTATTATTATTATTATTATTATTATTTATTTTATTATTATTATTATTTATTTTATTATTATTATTATTATTATTTATTTATTGAATAGTAGGGTTCCAAGTATCTAGGGTTCAATATAATAATACTGTTCTGGATTGCCAAAAAAACACAATTATATATTAGGTATATATATATTATACCGTACTATACCTTAATAGTAATATACTACTATAAATTATATATATATATAGTATATAATATATACACCAATATTCTACCCTATGCTGCACTGTAATATCCTAGTATCAATTATATCATATATATATATAACTCTAGTATTAGTATAATATATTTATGCGCTTGGTGTTCGTGCACAATACAACTCTTCGTTTTTTTAAACGATATTCTGAAAATTGTTTATGAATTTGAGTTGAAAATCAAGATTGAACTTGGTTTAAAATACAGCGTCGAAGTGTGAGCTCAAGAACATGTTTTCATGTACAGAGATTAGTATAATGTATGTATGTGTATGTATGTATGTTAGTAATGACTACTGTACTGTTAAACTGTAATGTATGATGGAATGTGAATATAATAAATAGAATATGATATAAAAATATATAAGATAATAGAATAATGTATATAGAAAAATAAAAAAATAGAATTAGTCTCTCTGAGTGTAGGCTGCACACCCTCATCTCACCAGCGATGGTAGATGACTATGTAGTCGTCTTGTGATGTATGTTAAGTACCTAATACTGTATGTATGTATCGAACAGCGTTACATTACGGGCACTCCCTGATTCATTGATCACGCAGCAATATAAACATTACAAATATGCATAATTTATAAGTACATAGTTAAAACTCCATATTTAAGATCGAAGACTTGCGTATTAGTTTGTGTTAATTTTATTATTATATATAAGTGTATCTAAATAAAGTTAATTCGTAAACTATATATATATATATATATATATATATATATATATATATATATATGATATATATATTATATATATTTAATATATATAGTACATATATATATTGTATATTTAAATTATATATATATATATATATATATATATATATATATATATATATATATATATATATAATACTATATTATATATATTATATATATATATACTAATTATATTATATATATACTATATATATATCTTTACTGTATTATATATATATATATAGTAATGATATATATATATATAATAGTATATATATTAGTATATATATATATACTATAATATATATATATATTATATATATATATATATATAGATAAAATATATATATATAGTATATATTATATATATAGTATATATATATATATATATATATATATATAATATATATAATATATAATATAATATATATTATTATATATATATATATATATATATAATGATCTATAAACACTCCTCTGTGCCCAAAAGGTAAGTTTCCTGAATATCCCATGAACGACTGAGTAATGTAACTCCTCCTTGTGAGGGTAGACGCGGGGCTACCTAGTTACTTAAGGCTGGTTATGCCATACCAGTTGTTAAAACCAGATTTATAAGTCAGTCTTACACTACAAGATCGTTATGGATGGGCGTGGTGTTCTAACCTCGTTACGTTTTTGCGCTACATCTTTTTTTATGTATGGGCGTGTGTTCTATCCTCGTTACGTTTTGGCGATGCAGGGTAAATACTGAACAGCGGTACGCTATCAAATATCTGTTGTGAAATGTAACAAGTCTGGCCCACTGAGACAGTTTGCGTTCTGTTAAACGAGAGCTGTATGGGGATGCCACTCTATACGAGAAAATTATGGTGGGTTTTGTAAGTGGGCACATAGCTTTCAAAGAGGGCCGAGAAAAATGTTGAAGACGACCCTCATTGTGGAAGACCAATCTCGTCAACAAACGATGAAATTGTGGAAGTTGTTAGAGCTGTGATGGAGAGAGACCGCCGGTTCAGTGTCAGTGATTGCAGAAGAAACTGGTTTGGATAAAAATGCCAAGTTAGTAGAAGTTTAGACGACCATTTGGCACATGCGAAAGAAGTTGTGCAAAATAGCAGTGTTTTTTTTTTTTGTTTTCGGCGCAAAGACTTGCTCTGGCGGGCAATCAGAAAGTGAAAGGGCGCAAAATTTGTAGTTACTTGAAAGACCTCGAAAGATGGAGCACAATTTTTTTGATAAAATTATAACAGGCGATGAATCATGGATTTTTGAATCGATTACTGAAACAAACGGAAAAGTGACGGAGCAATGGCACACAAAAAATCTTTCCTTCGTCCGCAAGCAGAAGCACGCCATGAGCAAGTCCAAGGTGAAAACACTGATTATTGTTTTTTTTCGACAGCGGCGTAGGGTATTGGTGCACAGAGGAATTTTTACCTTGCAGACAGGACAAGCTTAACCAAGTCTTTTACAAGAGATGTGCTGTGGAACGACTGTCGAAAATGAGTTCAGCGAATCAGAACAGAATATGCAGACGGATATGGGTGCATGCACCACGATAACGGCCAGTTCTGACGACCGCTCTCAATTATAGAGTTATTTGGCGAAGGAAAAACATTCAAAGTACTTCCACATCTTCCATACAGCCCAGATCTAGCTCCGTGTGATTTCTACCTTTTCCCTAAGTTGAAAATGAAGATGAAGGGTCATCATTTTGGGACGATGGAAAACAAAAAAAATACTGTAAGCAACGGTAACTAAACACCACTTTAGGAACATGACTTCCGTACTGCCCATGAACAGTGCGATAGAAAACGTTGAACACCGCTGGTGCAACCTTCCGAAGGGTCATGCTTCGAAGGAGATTAGCTTTGTCAATTTCAGGTGAAGTCCGAATACATAATTAAATCCGACATCAGTACACTTTACTTTTGGGACATAACAGTTAATATTTATATATATGATATATATAGTATGATATATATATATAGTATGTATATATATATATCATATATATTATATAGATATATATAATATATATATATATATATATATATATATATATATACTAATATATATATATATTATATATAGTATATACTATATACTATAATGATAAGAAAAAGACCATGACATTTTAGAAAAAATAATAATACAAATAGATGCTAGAATACACTAAATAATAAAGTATCAGAACCGTATATTATATTATGATTTAGATGCTAGTCTTACAGTTGTACACTCGTAAGTGGATGTTATAACAGATAAATGTATTTCAAATTAGGCGTTCTCTTTATAGAATATTAATTAAATTTAATCATTTCTAATAACCATGTATGGAAAATTATTATTAATTACTTGATGAGAGTTGATGAAGATTTCTTGTTCCCTGAGCTCTACATCAACGCTCGGTGAATTAGAAGCGAGCAAATAAGTATATTTAGATTTCGTAGATAATACTAGAAATGAGAATTACGATTAAAGTAAGTAACGAGTGGCAGTATAATTTTTATTTGGTTGTGGTGTGTTGAGTAGCAGAGTCGTATTGTGGGTAGGGGGCTTGTTTTTAAATTCAGGATGTATAGAGATAATTATGAAGACAGCACTAATTTTAAATTTGCAAATATGTTACTACTATATTGCCAGATAGTTAGACATTAACTGTTAATTGGTGATGAATTTCATCGTATCTATCTATCGTATCTACTATTCTAGCTCGTATCTATCTATGTATCTATCTATCTATCTATCTATGCTATGCGTATCTATGCTATCTATCTAGTCTATCTGAGTCTGATTGTCGAAAATTTTTAACATTTTACTGTAATTTGTAATAATAATATCTATGCTAATCTATCTATCTATCTATCGTATCTCTATCTATCTATTTGTCTATTTATCTATTGTATCATCTATCTATCTATCTATCTATTGATCTGATCTATCTATCTATCTATCTTCTATCTATCTATCAAATATCATCTATCTATCTAATCTATTGTCAAAATTTTAACATTCTTTACCACCCTCCACCAATACTATCATCAGCTTACGATCTACACTACAGCCCTCAACTTTTACCTGCACAATTCTATCTATCTATCTATCTTCTATCTATCTATCTATCTATTCTATCTGATCTATCTATCTACCAACACACTTAATATCCATATATCACACTAATATTGAGTCACAAATTTCAAAATACATTATAAATTTTATTTTTATTCTATTATTTTACCTCTCTCAATCTATCTATCTATCTATCTATCTATCTATCTATCTATCTATCTATTTATCATCTATCTATCTATCTATCTAGTTGATTCTGTCTATCTATCTATCTAATCTATCTATCTAGTCTATCTATCTATCTATCTATCCTATCT
This sequence comes from Trachelipus rathkii, assembly GCA_015478945.1. Taxonomy (NCBI): domain Eukaryota; kingdom Metazoa; phylum Arthropoda; class Malacostraca; order Isopoda; family Trachelipodidae; genus Trachelipus; species Trachelipus rathkii. The sequence continues at coordinate 23,810 of JABUQX010063665.1, read as the reverse complement.
ATCTATCTAATCTATCTAAATCCTATCTATTCTATCTATCCTATCATCTAATTTTATTTTTACTCCCTTCATCATGAAGAGTAAAATATAGTTGACTAAATTTAGCATGAGGTACTGAACTGGTGCTTGTCAAGTTGCAGTCTATTTTGTCAATTTGTGGTTATAATTTGAATTTAAGATTTTGGTGACTTAATGGAAGTGAAAACAAATGACTTATTATGTTTTGTATCAACTGCACTTGGTGATTTAAAGAATGATAATATTGTTATGACATGTATAGCTTTCTATGGTGCTGGTAAAGTCAAGGAGGTTAAGAAACTGGAAAAAAACAATAGCTGGTTTTTCATCTTCTAAGCAAATACAACAAATTATTATTTATTATTATTATTATTATTATTATTATTATTATTATTTTATTATTATTATTTTTATTGATTATTTATTATTTATGTATTATTTATTATTATTATAATTATTATTATTATATTATTATATTATATTATTATTATTACTACACTACTTACTACTACTTACTACTATCTATACTACTACTACTACTACTACTACTACTACTTACTACTACTACTTACTACGGTGCTGGGTACATTCCAAGAGGCTAGGCAGACAATTCAATCTGATAAGGGAGGAAATAAAGTGGTAGTAGGGAGATAATAGACTATAGGGGGGATATGCAGAATGTTTGTGTGATCTGTATGTAACAAAGCTTAAGCAGATGCGGTAAAATTTGTACCCAGAATTTGTAGACGAGTCCTAAAGGTCACTTCCACCGGGAGGGATCTGGTGGATTTGAAAAACATCCCAGTTACCCGTGTAATGAAAGATATTTCAACCTAAATATGCAGGAGCGAAATTAAGAGAAAATATTATTGAAATAATAATAATAATAATAATAATAATAAAATAATAATAATAATAATAATAATAATAATATAATAAGAATAGTATAATAAATAATAATAATTTAAATATAATATAATTAAATTTTTTTAAGGGGCAATTTGGAGGAATAAAAAGGTGTTAAAGAAAATGTTATTGAAGATCAAAAAAAAAATTGAAGGAAGGTAAAGAGTTAAATTAAAGATAACGTTTAATTCATGTGGAAGAGAGAGAATAGAAGAGGAGAGGAGACGAGAGAGAGACGAGAGGATGAGAAGAAGAAGGAGAGAGAGAGAGAGATAGATAGATAGAAGATGGATTAGAGAGAGAGAGAGAGAGAGGAGAGAGAGATGAGAGAGAGAGAGAAGAGAGAGAGGAAGAGAGAGAGGAGAGAGAGAGAGAGAGAGAGAGAG